>JACEVL010000536.1:0-152500 GCA_020284085.1 Aporrectodea caliginosa | reverse complement strand
GCTCGAATCGAAACTGAGCCGCAGCTCCATCATCCGACGAATCGTCACCAGCTGGGCGATGAAGCTCGGAAGGCAGGCGTTCGATGATCAGACGCGACGGTGAGTATCTCGCCCCTTAATGCCCCTACCAATGCCATCGATGCTACTGCAATCAGTCAGTTAGTTCGTAAATGTAGTCGTAATCGTGATCGCACGCTCCAAATTTATATAGCGCTACCCGAAAGGCATGCGCAGGCAGCAGTTCATTCACGGGTGCTGTAGCGCGTATGTATCAATCAATCAGCCGTTTATTTATTCAATAACAGCACAATTAATTAACAATCAGTCATTTTCAAAAGTTTGCTGATGCCGTCAACAGGACAGCCCTAAAGGATAAAATAATCCGCTATTTCAGGGCTGCCCCTTTTCCATGTTACATTTACTGATGGCAAGACGAGTTTTATGATCATATGCTCATAGAACAACTTGACCCTATATCGCACAGGATTTTTGTTTTCGCTGAAAAAAATATATGTGTTAGCAAATGCATATTGAAACCCATTGGCAGTGTTTTAAGGTGTACATTTTGCACCGATTTCGCATATTTAAAGAAAGAATCACTTTGACCAATTGGCACCTAAATGCAATAGCCACAAAGGTAACCGGTTGACAATTGGTAACAAGATGCAATGGCTGCAGAAGTGATGTCTCACCAATTGGTAACAAGATGCTAAATTACACAACCTACAGCATTGCCGACTATTGAAGCCGTTTGGCAAGGTATGCAGTTAGGAGCGTTAGGTTATACAAAATACATGTTACAATTTTGATCTAATTGTGGGCTCACTCACTGTAGGCCTATGCTATAATGTAGTACGAATTTTTTGACAATATTATTGTAGTACTATTATGATACCGTCACGGATAATTATTATGAAAATATCACGAATTGCTACTGATTTTATTATTCACTTGAACGAATTAGTTAACAAGTAAAATACAATTCACTTTTTAAAATCGCTTTCATCCATTGTCCTGTCAATAATAACGAACTTGTAACCTACTATGATGTAGAAACACACAGTAAAATGGAAATCACATAGAACTGTATGGATTCCTGAAACATAAAACTATGAAGTTGCTACTTTTAGACATTTGCATGAAAATGACAACACTATTTGGTGTTCATAGAGTGTAACTACTGCAACTTTGCTGAAGTGTGTTAACAAGCTTGCAATGTCTCCAACAATGAACTCAGGTGACCAGTACATCCTGCTTCGAGGCAGTCGAATGATTGACATAAGCATACATGCACCAATGAAACCTCGGATGTCTGTCAAAGTTATGTTCCATAATTTATTTGGATGTAATTGAAAATGGTACAGGATAGTTTGTCCTAAGATCATTTGTACGAAATCATCTGTGACAAAATAATTGAAAAAATCTACTGGATTTGTCATGGAACCAATATCTGGTCTGACATCCATACTGAAGGGAACACTTTTATCAAGAATTCCATCTTTCCATTTGTACATCTCTCTTCTGGCATTCCTTGCCTTGGTGGTGGGTTTCTCTGGTGACCGTTGAAGTTCTGGTCTTAAAATGCGCGGATGTTCCTCGGAATCATTCACAGAAACAGAGGCATTTAACTGACGATTTGGTTCATCATCTCCTGACTGCGATAAAAAACTGTCATCACTATCACTTGGAATATCCACAAAAGGTTTTCCTTTTTGGATGTCACACGATTTCAAAGTTGCTTTTCTTTTACTCAATTTCTTAGCCCTGGCTGCTACTGTTTGTGTTATCTTAATTTTCCTTTTAGTCACTCGCCTAGGACAGCCACTTTTTTTAGGCAGTGTGAGTATAGTATCATTAGAATCTTTACTGATCACATCAGGACCAGATAAACCTTGGTCATTTGAGGTGTCAGTGTTTTCTGGGATGAGGGCCAACATGTCCTCAACAACACCACTTTCCTCATTTGTTACTAAGTCTAAAACACTACTGTCATGACAGTATACAGCATTTATAGTGCCATCCTCCCATTGCACAATCATAGTCATTATATCTTCAAGTGCTAGTTGAGTTGGTTCTTCAACTGCATGAACTTCTTCGCCCCTTGTTTCTTCTTGGATCTGTGAGTCAGATACTGGTTCTTCAACTGCATGAACTTCTTCGCCCCTTGTTTCTTCTTGGATCTGTGAATCAGATACTGGTTCTTCAACTGCATGAACTTCTTCGCCCCTTGTTTCTTCTTGGATCTGTGAATCAGATACTGGTTCTTCAACTGCATGAACTTCTTCGCCCCTTGTATCTTCTTGGATCTGTGAATCAGATACTGGTTCTTCAACTGCATGAACTTCTTCGCCCCTTGTTTCTTCTTGGATCTGTGAATCAGATACTGGTTCTTCAACTGCATGAACTTCTTCGCCCCTTGTTTCTTCTTGGATCTGTGAATCAGATACTGGTTCTTCAACTGCATGAACTTCTTCGCCCCTTGTTTCTTCTTGGATCTGTGAATCAGATACTGGTTCTTCAACTGCATGAACTTCTTCACCACTTGTTTCTTCTTGGATCTGTGAATCAGATACTGGTTCTTCAACTGCATGAACTTCTTCGCCCCTTGTATCTTCTTGGATCTGTGAATCAGATACTGGTTCTTCAACTGCATGAACTTCTTCGCCCCTTGTTTCTTCTTGGATCTGTGAATCAGATACTGGTTCTTCAACTGCATGAACTTCTTCGCCCCTTGTTTCTTCTTGGATCTGTGAATCAGATACTGGTTCTTCAACTGCATGAACTTCTTCGCCCCTTGTTTCTTCTTGGATCTGTGAATCAGATACTGGTTCTTCAACTGCATGAACTTCTTCACCACTTGTTTCTTCTTGGATCTGTGAATCAGATACTGGTTCTTCAACTGCATGAACTTCTTCACCACTTGTTTCTTCTTGGATCTGTGAATCAGATACTGGTTCTTCAACTGCATGAACTTCTTCGCCCCTTGTTTCTTCTTGGATCTGTGAATCAGATACTGGTTCTTCAACTGCATGAACTTCTTCACCACTTGTTTCTTCTTGGATCTGTGAATCAGATACTGGTTCTTCAACTGCATGAACTTCTTCACCACTTGTTTCTTTTTGGATCTGTGAATCAGATACTGGTTCTTCAACTGCATGAACTTCTTCGCCCCTTGTTTCTTCTTGGATCTGTGAATCAGATACTGGTTCTTCAACTGCATGAACTTCTTCGCCCCTTGTTTCTTCTTGGATCTGTGAATTAGTTACTGGTTCTGAAGTGACCTTACCCAGGTTATGAACTAATTCTACAACAAACCCATTATAAAATTTCTTCTCAGGCTTCCAGAAGTACTTCACCTGTGAGCCTTCTGCAACGGGTGCACCATCAACTGTGGTGACTTCGTCACTGTAGACTAAATTTTCGGTTCCATCTTCCCACCTGACCACTAAAGACTCCCTTTTAACCTTTTGACGAGTTTTGTTTGCAGGATGCCTACGATGTCTACCCATTTCCTGTCAACAAGGTTAAAGGTGACACTTCATTCATACACAGTAGAAGAAACAATTATCTTAGTGGATAGCTAATGTACTATCATGGACAGAGTGAGGTGCAAGAGATAGGTATAGGAGTCATAAAGACTCTTAAGAAAGTCAT
Organism: Aporrectodea caliginosa; assembly: GCA_020284085.1. Taxonomy (NCBI): domain Eukaryota; kingdom Metazoa; phylum Annelida; class Clitellata; order Crassiclitellata; family Lumbricidae; genus Aporrectodea; species Aporrectodea caliginosa. The sequence continues at coordinate 148,846 of JACEVL010000536.1, read as the reverse complement.
ACGTGGGACTATAGAACAACAGTATATATCCAACTGCAACTATACTCGAAAATGCAATTTTAGGAAATGTTTTGTCAATGGTGAAATTTTTCAAGAATTTAACTGCCATAGTACATGTACATAATGTTGCCACTTTGTAATTATACTCTGGATGGATATTGTTACCATACGGCTGTCATTCTATCAAATACATAAAACATTGATGGCTGCATAGTGTTGCCATTTGGTAGTCATGCGATTTCACAAGAACTGCACGTTGTTACCAATTGGCATTATTGGAAAAAAAACTGTGTTCCCGGCAGTTGCATTTAGTGACCAAACGGATGCCCCTACAAACGTGTGAAAATTTCTATTCCTGTCTGTTAAATCTGTTTATAAAAACGAGCTTTAACAGGAAGAGTGATTTAGCCATCAGCTTGATTTTTTTCATTCTCGGAAATTATGTATTATTATCCAAACCTGCACTTTGCAAAAGATGATTTTCGCTTTTTATAGCATAAGACTTTGTAAAGAAACTTTCTGAGTTTCGCCGCTTACAACACGCTTTTGCTCTGTTCTTTGCATAGAATAATAATTCCAGAGTAGCATTGAACATCAAATTATAGAGTATAGAGCTTTATTTAGCTCTGAACGTTGATTTAATGAGTGATACCAATCGGCTACAAAATGCAATATAGGGTTAAATAACAATGTTATACCTCTACTCATGGCATACGGTATAATATTATATATGTCTATATGTTCGTCCGCGTGCCTGTGGGTGTACCTCTTTCTACACTTGTATCTGTCTGTCCGGTCGTATGTGTGTCTTTATCTTAGTCCTGGTCACTGGTCAGAATGTACAGTACTTGTGTCTGTATCTGAGTAGTCTATCTCTCTTTTTTTCTGTCGATGTCTGCATGTGTCTACTTCTCTGATTTCTAAACACACAGAGTGCAACACATTTGGAAGTAAACGTGTGATTGTGTAGGGCGCGTCCTCCTCCCGGTTGGTCGTTGGCTAATCGGCTTCTGTTTCGGAAGGTGCGAAAGGGACTGGGACTCGATAGATGCAAGGAGTTATTCGCATCCGGCGGATTTATGCTCAGATCGGATATCGACTTCTTCCTCAGCCTCGATCTGCCGCTACTCATAGCATACGGAATGACTGAAGCATCCGGTAAGCTTTTTTTGCTATAGATTAATAGATCAATTCTCCAAAGAGAGGAAGAGTAAGAGGAAGAGGAAGAAGGAAGAGAGAAGAGGAAGAGGAGGAGGAGGAATAAAAGGAGGAGGAAGAGGAAGAGGAAGAAGGAAGAGGAAGAAGGAAGAGGAAGAGGAAGAGGAAGAAAGTAGAGGAAGATAAAGAGGAGGAAGAGGAAGGGGAAAAAGATGGAGACGAGGAAGAGGAAGAGGAAGAGAAAGAGAAAGAGGAAGAGAAAAAGGAAGAGGAAGAGAAAGAGGAAGAAGATGACGATGGTGATGATGATGAAGAACAATGAGCGAAAGACTTTAAGCTTAATTATGGTTGCAATTAACGACTTCTATGGCACCGCAGTCCAATGCACAAGGCAGCAACCCTTGGCATAGTATTACACTCAAATTCCAATACGAACAGCGTCGTAAACTTATTTAAAACATAATTATTTTAGCATTGTTTTCATCGCTCCTCCGGCTTCTACTTCTACTATGGCATATTTCCATCTCTCATCCAACTTCTATATTAAACTTCTATTATAAATATTTTGATCGCTCATCCAACTTCTAGTTTTACTGCAATAATTTAGAATCAATACCATGGCTTCATCGCTCATGAATCGACTTTTCTTTCTGCTATTAATATGCTGATCCAACTTCTATTGTTACTGCAATAATAATTTAGCATTAATGCCGTGATTTCATCGTTCATCCAGCTTTCAGTTTACCATAACATATATTTTTGAACTGCTTTACGTTTTGGGATTTGGGTATAAGCAAATTTATTATCGCCAACCGTTGGTGAACCGAGTCCTAGAGGTTCCAGGACAATTCGTCTACAGACTTTTCGCCGACAACGTTATTTGATATTGTCACTAAAAAAGGGAAGCTGGATTGATGAAAAAACAGTTTCCTAAATGGAAGTGAGATTGATGGAAACATTCCTATGTTGAAAGAGAAACTGGATTGATCGAAATAATATTTCCCGTAAATAGAAGCTGGATACCAAGCATGATGGATGGATGAAACTAAGTTTTCGATTGAATTGAAGGTGGATTGATGAAAATAATTGTGTCCGTAATAAGAAGCTGGATCCATGAGAATATTTTGTAGCCTACGTTTTAAGAAAGCGGCCTCTGTTGATTAGCCCTAATGGATACAGCTACACTCGTAGAATGTCTGTAGACGAAGTGTCTCTAGACGAAGTGTCGTAGACGAAAAGTCTGTAGACGAGTTGTCGCGGAACCAATCTTAGCTGCATTCAGAACAATAATTTCCAACAGATCAGTTCAATAAGGCAGAGGTTGGTGTATCGGGTTGACCCTTAAACTGGTCTTTATCTGTCCGTTAAGCAAGGTGTTTTTATTCGACTTAGCTACACATGGGTGCTACATATATGATCCATTTACGTAACATGGCGGATATGGTCCTGGATTTCTGCTTTTAGGATCGCAAACGTGCTGTTTGCTCGAGAAGTTCCGTATTGAATCAGTTGGAGTTGAAATGGACGGATGCCAGACGAAAATTGTAAATCCAGACGCTAATGGAGTGGGAGAGGTCAGGCTTTCCTATGTGTTTCATTCATTTCATGTATGTATGTATGTATGTATGTATGTATGTATGTATGTATGTATGTATGTATGTATGTATGTATGTATGTATGTATTAGGGTGGCCCTTAGAAATGAAAGTGCAAAATAATCTTGTGGCAGCCTTCCAATCTATTCCAATTATGAAGAAAACACTATGTGCAAAAAATATTTGCAATTGGTCAATATTTAATGGTGGCCCTGGAGCTCGCAAGTTTTAATAATACGGGAATAAACTTCCAGAAGCGCAAGAAACGATCACAGGATGAGCTCGCAGGCTGTTCAAGCCAGGCAGGTAGTTCAGGATACTGATTCCTCATCAAGTGATGCAGAATTAAGTGATGAAAGTGATGGAATTGATGCTGAATGTAAAGCGAAGACCTGTGATACTAACACTAGTGACAATGAAGCATCTGCACCTAAACGAGCACACAATATCCTGGTCTGACGTCGGTTTTGGATAAAACCAAGATTTCGTCAAGGAACGCTACATTCGATCGTAGCGAAGTGGCTTCCAGCCTTGGTCATGATGTCAGCACTTTGAACAGCAACCGAAATCCCAGTCAACGAGCCAGGGCAAGCAACAGAACCACCAAGTCGAACAGCCGTAATAGTTCCTTAACAGTTCATTTGGATGGGAAGTTACTGGAAGGTTTGACATGTTGATCGTTTTCCAGTTCTTACCTCAGGTGTAGGAGTTGAACAGTTACTGGGCATTCCAAAACTATCCTCAGGAACAGGCTCAACCCTAGCAGTCGTCCAGTGTTTGAGAGAGTGGAATAATCAGTATCAGGTTTTCGCTTTGTATTGTAACTATCCATTTATATAGCGCCTCTCGCAGTGCACACCAATCACTGGCAATCAGAGGCGCTCCCAGTGCGAGAGACCCAGAGAAAAGAAAGAGGTCTTGAGACAACGAAAAGGGGCACTTGGCCCATCAGTTAATAAACAAGAACATGTCAAAGGAGGAAGCTGGTTTCGTAGTGCAGATCCAATGAAGGCAAAGACTCGCGTTTTAGCCATGGGCAAGCAACAGCTTGTGCTTCGATACGACAGGCTGTGACACAGGTCATCGCTCAGGTGCATGTTGCTTGATAGAGCAGGAACTGAATAAAGATCTCCTTTTTCTGGCATGTCGCCACCATGTTATTGAACTAAATGTTGGAGCTGCATTCCAAATAATACTTCCATTGGAACTTCTACTGGACCCGATAATCTTCTTTTCAAGAGGTTTCAAGACTACTGGCAATTCATTGAAAGCGACAAATTTCAGACAACTTCATCAGACCCATCGGTCGAATCTTTGGTGGCCATAAACCCTTCTGAGGTCCTGGAAGTTGCTCATAAACATCAGGCAACTGAACAGCCATGAGACAATTACAGAAAATTTCTCGAGCTCTCAGTTTTCTTTCTTGGAGATGTTCCAGCTCGTGGAATTCGGTTTCGAATGCTTGGCGCTATGCATGAATGGCATAAGTTATCAACACGATAAAGATGTGGTCTTTTCAAGAAGACTGCTGCAGAAGAACGCAGCATTCCTGATATTGCCATCTTTTCGGCTGTTGTCTACTTGAGAGCCTGGATAACTTCGCTAACTTGACTCTCAGGGAAGAACTTCTAATATACCCACATACAACAATTTCTGCAATAGCCTGTAAAATCGTAAATCTACACATTATCAAAGTAAAGCACAGTGAATTTTAAGGGATTTGGGTAAACGCGAACTTTACTATGTAATTATAAAATTGAAATATTGATTGAAATTGAAGCTGTAAAATCACTGGGTGAACTAAAAATTATAATTGAATTATTATCCAGTTGTAAATTAGGACAATTGTAGATCCGTGTGGTTTTATTGTGCAAATAGTTGTAGGCCTACCAGCTATTGGATACTACAAATGTGGTCTTTTAAAATTAGGTATTTGTATAAGCTCCCTGTGGATTTAGCAATGATCAAGTAGTGGTCCAAATTTTTTTATCACGTATTTGCACAACGTTATCTTTTTTAAATATGCTATGACTAAGTACATCATAAATCCATTTTTATGTATCGCTGCAAATGAACAACTTGAGAGGCAGAGATAAGCAAACTCGGGGGAGTCTTTCGGAACCTCTTTCCAATGAACTTTCGCAGCATATTCGTAACCGTAATCGTAGGCCTACTATTTAGATTTCTATGGTATCTGTCTGAAGAGCCTATTAGACTTGCCCTTTTTGACCCAATGACTCTAAGAAACTGATGATTGCTGCAATGGAAGAAGTAGCTTCAGATCGTTCGCCTATAAGACCCAGTGTGAAGTGAGATGCAGTTTTTGGCACCAGAGGTCTCGAAAAGTTCTGCACAGCTAACTCCAAGAAACTGTCTCAGGTGCTTGGTATGCAAGAATCGAGCCTTTCCCGTGGTAGGCCCAGTGGTCTGGAACGGGCTCCTCCAGGAGATACGCCTGCTCCCTGGAACTCTTACTGAAGCTTTCTTTACTAAACTCAAAACTGTACTTTTTGGCCGTGCTGGAGTTGGGAGCGCCTCTGTGTAGTCCTCTTAAAGGAGCGCTATGTAAATTTATGAATGAATGAATTTATGAATGTTTGAATGAACTAGTATATTTTTAGCCAACTTAGTGAAAGACTGAGTGATAGTGAATGTTCTGAATAACATTTTTTAAATTTTGTGATTCAAATCGCAAAATCGTATTACATAACAAATTTCAGAGCTCGAGGGCCACCACTAAATGTTATACAATTCCAAAGTTTTTTGTCACAGAATTTTATTTCTATAATTGGCATGGATTGAACGTATGCCAGACGAAATTGTATGATTTTCATTTTTTGGCTGTATGCTAAGGGCCACCCTAGTATGTATGTATGTGCATTTGTTATAGCGCCCTTCAAAGTTACTACTCAGAGGCGCTCCCGACTACAGTGCGGACACTGAATCGGAGTTTCACGCCGAAGCGCATGAGCAATTGCGAGTGAAGGACTTGCCCAGGGTCCCTACACGGCGGCTTGAGGTGGATTCGAACCCGCAACCCTCCGACTGCAAGGCACCGAACATACCTCTACACCACCGCGCCCCACAATCTATCTTTACTGTTTAGTTGAAGTGGTAGGTTTAAATCCCTTCTTCTAGATTCGTTCCTCTTGAGCCCACTAATCAACTGGGCTTTACTAAGTACATTCACCGTACACTATAATGGGAAGAACAGGCGGCGAGAGAGATGACTCATTTGCCGAGGCTAAGAAAAGTGAAGTTGTGAATGTTTTTATCCATGGCTGACTCTCAAGAAGGCTCATGGGACTGCGTTTCTGTTTCTTACGATTTTGCAATGATGGCTCTGATATTCATCCCAAAATGTCTCCGCTTTTCTAATAAGTGAAGATGGCTCCAGTTTGTGCCTCAGCGTCCTTTTGAAAACACTGTCATCATCATCATCATCATCATCATCATCATCATCATCATCATCATCATCATCATCATCATCATCATCATCATCATCATCATCCATCATCGTCATCGTCATCATCATCATCATCATCGGTTCCTGACGCAAGGCATTTGAGGCCTAGGTGAACAAATAAGTGATCTCCATTGTCCTCGGTCATTTGTAAAAGCCATTGCTCCTCTTAGTCTTAGTCCAAGTGATGTTATGTATTCATTTATATTTTGTATCCTGCGTAGTCGTCGCTGCCTTTGCTTATTTTTCCTTCGAATCTTGCATATAGATCATTGTGTGGGATTCTGTCTACATGTCCAAACTATCGGAGTCTTCGTTGAACGACTTTGTTTAGCAAAGTTTTTGGATACCTATGGTCAATTGGTCATCTTATGTAATCATTTCTAATTTTCTGTAGTCTCGAAATACATGCGATCTTCCGCAGCAAACACTATAAAGACATTCAAACTACGATAGCAAACAGTTACAGCATAAATTGTCATGACAATGATAATGAAAACTGAATAGCGTGATAAGCAAAGCATGACAACGATTAGAAGTGACAGTAAATAAGTAAAATATGAATGAGTGATGAAATGAAAGGAAACGAACGAACGAATGAATGAACGAATGAATGAATGAATGCGAATACTGCTTCAAAACTACCTTGTCACTGATCTATGCCAAGAATGATATGCATATACAGCGCAGTTATTAGGGCTCCGATAACATTTCGCGTGAGCTGAAACTCTTAAGAATTGCTTGTCCCTGTGTAGCTGCAGATCGGAGGCCGAAATCTGTCAATGGGATACCTCGAATCAGAAGAACTAACGATGAAATACTACACAGAAGATGGAACTTTTCGAACCGGAGACTTGGCTCGCAAGGACGCCGATGGCTTCATCTACATTGTCGGAAGAAGATCTGGTAAGTTTTTCCGTATGATTAGCCACAACAGCCATAATCGACAGTGACATGGGAACAATGACATGTATGCGGGGAAAGCAGAGTTGTATTGTCTCGAGACAGTGTCTCGGTCTTGAGACGTCTCGAGACAGGTTTTTTCATGTCTCGGTCTCGGAACCTATTGTCTTGGTCTCGGTCTCAAAGTCATTTCTAGACTTTTCGGAAACACTCTCGAAGCGAAAGTCTTGTTCTCTCGTAGAAGCGGTCTCCATGATAGTTCTCGCTCAAACTGCCTTTAGTTCTAACAGTTTCGCCTTGGATGGCGTCATTAGATTCGACTGCTGTTGAATATCGGGAACACAATTTGTACACCAACCTCTACTAGTACTACTAATGTATTGACAATCTTAATAGAAAACAAGAAGTTTGAGATTCTCTCGCCTCTTATTGAAAAGACATTCAGCATAGCTGCAACTTCAGCTCCTGTTGAAAGAATTTTTAGTCATAGTGGACTTCTAGATGCGTCCTCATCGTGCACGTCTAGGAGACGTTATGCTTGAGGATCTCGTATTCATAAAATGCAATGGTATATAATAGTAGCAAGAAAAATAATTTTTGTAGACGATCCATAATCACCAACTTAACGGAAGAAACTAATAATAGGCCTATATATATTACATACTATGGTAATAGACTAGTAGGTAAGTTTGGAAACTGGGACATGAGTAGTTCACTTGTTAGTTGTTCTGATTCTTTATTCTGTTATCTGTGCTATCCTGTGCAAAATAAATGCCGAAAAGCCTCAGTCTTGAACTGTCTTGAACTGTCTCGGACATGGTGTCTGGTCTCGGTCTCGGACCCCTCTGTCTCAATCTTGGTGTCGGTCTTGAAGTTTACTGCCTTGAATACAAGACTGCGGGAAAGTGTCTGCATGGAATGTTCAATGAAGGCGAACGTATTTCAATTTGAAGAAACGTTGATGCATTAGTGTGACTTGACATTTGCTCATTTATTTAACTGTTCAGTCAGTTATTTATCGACCGATCAGATCTCTGGTCATAACTAAAACAGTTGCTGGTTCTACATTTTGTAACTCACGCTCTGTAACGGTACCTTCTGCTCAGTCGCTTAATATGTCGTTACATGTCTCGTATTATTGATCCACCATAGGATGCCTCACTGTGTTTGCAGGCTGATCCTCCTGACGGTGCCGCACCAAACCAAGGTAACCTGATTAACGGTTTACCATGGTTTCACGTCAAAAATTTGTCAATTCATTGCGCGTTTGACTTCTCTTGACCTGACTAGGGCTTGGTATGGTGCGCCATCGGTAATTTATTTATTCTGCACTAGTCATCGGCGCGTTAGAACTTGCTAATTTCAATATATTAATGCCATTCTTGTCTAAGCCTGTAACTCACTTAGTTATTTCAACTTCTTTACGCAGGTGACCTGACTAACGGTTACTTATGGTTTCACGTCAAACAATCGACAATTCATTGCGCATTTGATTCATCTACCTCCTTTTGCCTCTTTTATGCAAGAGCTTGAAGAAGATGCTGTATGGTTTTGAAATCATTGTGCTTAGTCGGCAGCGCCTTTGATCAGTCTTTCTGAAGTGGCGCCAAATGAATAACAATAATCTGTTATTGATGTCTTTCAATCAGGATGAGAAAAGATTAGTACGGTATTCATTGATTTTCTGACAGAAGTCGTGACGCTGTCTGGTGGAGAAAAGATCTCAACGATTCCAATCATCAAGTCCGTTATGTCAGATCTACCGTTCGTCAGTCACGCTCTCATTGTTGGTGACGGAAGGCCATATCTTGCACTACTAATGACAATCAAGGTTCATTTTTAAAATCACTGTCCATTAGTGTCTACGTTAACGAGCGATTTATCAGTATATGTAATGCAATCTGTATGCAGATCTATCGTAGTCTATCGTAGCATGAAGTCTGTGCAGTTGGCGCTACAAAAACTGTAGATAATTACAATGAATTCATTAGCAGGGCATGCAAACAGATACAGACAGACATTGTGGAAGGGGTGTAAGAGACAGAGAAACAGACTGAATGATAGACGGAATTAATTAATCCTATGACACCGCTATAAGTATCCCCAAAACATCCGTGTGTGGTCGTTTACGTGAAAACCGTATTCAGAAATAAAATCCATCAAAGGGAAAGCAGGTAGGTCGAAGTCCGGTTGATGAGATAAACAAGAAGCCAGGCTGCTGCGGTGGATAGGCAAGTCGATGGAGATGAGTTGTCGATGTACACCTGACTGTACACCTGACTGGTTTCTTTGATTTTGTCCTTATAATGATTTCATTTATTTAACACATTTCTATTGTAACTGGTTGCGGTCTGTCAACCTGTCAGGAAATAAAATGAATATCTATCTATCCTGATACTGTGACGTTCAAAAAACTGTAATTGAACTAGCAAAGGTTTATAGCGATTCCTCAGATCGATTTCCAAAACAAACAGATCGAAATAACCCGAGATTCAAATAACAGATCAAAGTAATATGGAGAAGAATAGCAAAACCATGGGATCATTGGTGGGTTTCACAACTTGTGGAGGAGCAAAAAGATTAAAGTGAATACCAAAGTACACATCATCTGAGCATTAATACTCAATATGCTGTTATATGCGAGTGAAAAATGTATGCCACGTGGACGAGACAAGAACAGACTCTTTCCAGTTGAAATGACATGCTAGAAAAAAGATCTAGGCAGCAGCGAAGGATCACAGGAAGCAAGACGTGGAGTGAGTTGCTAGCGAAACATCCTGCGCAAGATGGGTAACACCAGGATTGGAGGCATGCCCAGCAGAAGGATCAGAGGTTGAAAAAGTAGAGATGGTTGGATATTGGATAAATTGATGGATTCGTCGTGACAGACGGTACCGTAGTAGCGTATAAGCTGGGCCTACTATCACAGGATAGAAGTCATTGAGAAATATAGTGAGCTGTACTATCAACTCCTCCGGGCGATGATCCTATGGACTTTAAGAAAGATAGAGGAGAGTAATCAGTGTGATTTGTGGTTTGAAGCAATGTATACATGTATGTATGTATGCATGCATGTATGTATGTATGTATGTATGTTAGGGTGGCAGTCAAAAAGGTATTTATTTTATAATGCCAGGGACATCCCCCAGTTCTGTTCGTATTGGTAGTAGAAACTCATGTGCAAAATCTTTTAAAAATATTCCATTATTTAGGGGTGCCACATCACAACTTAAATTTTGCATATAAAATTATTGCGTTATCGAAGCCATAAAAATCAACTTTTTATTTTTTCAGGAGCTGGATGAAAGTTAGACACTTCTAGAGCCTATTATTTTTTATTGTGATATGTGATGAGTGCTATGTACCATGGATTGTTGGATACCTTAGTCTCTGATGACTGGTTTTATAAATAAATGATTAAATTTATGATAAATATATAAATTGGAACAAACTGGAGCTGAGGAGTAAATAAATAATTTTTAGTTTTCAAACAATCTTTTGGACTTCTGTATATTAAAGGCTTTCCTAAGCTTAATTATTTATTTATATTATTTTACTCACAATATCTCATAGTATCCATAACCAATTTCAAATAATCCAGCATTTTGTAATAGAGGAAAAGCACTTCATATCAAAAGTAAATAATGTTTTTCAAAACATTTAATATCTGGCTAAAGTTTGGTTTCGGGTCAGAACATATGATTAATATAGTAGAAAATCAGATTATAATTAGCAACTCTGTACAAGTTTAAATCTAAATATTTTTTTAGCTTATTTCAAAAAAACTTTGCAAGAAAAATCCTAAAATACCCAATACCCAACATTTAGTCTAGCCTAATGTATCCAGTGTTTCCAATCTCTTTATTGACTTGCTTGTTTTCAGTACTTTTTAATTGGAAACTGACTAGGATTAATTCATTCCAAAAATTTATACAGCGCCCTTCAAGAAGCCTACTCAGAGGTCCTCAAAGGTTGGCATGTCCAAAACCTTCTACCAGATCTGAAACTGATATTTGCTTTGTTGGATTCACACATGATTCTATTAATATTGCAAGGCTGCTTTAATTAAAACAGACATGGCAGGTTTTTCATTTGTTAAAAGTCAATGGCAAACTGTTCGTGAAAGTACACGCATGACAGTTGGAACAGTTGCAGCTTTTTGAAATAGAGCTCACTTGCCTGTGACTACAATGCAACATGCAATCGGGAGGCTTGAGAAGATCTACAATGAGAGGAGGAATTCACAAAAGGCAGCATGGAGATTTAGAGAGGTGGAGATACACAGAAAGTCAAAGTGTGCAGATTTGTTGAATCATTAGAGTAAACATTAATATTTCACATTCTGATGCGGAAGTGTAAAATAAAAATCCTGAGGACAGAGCATTTCTGCAGGCTCAGCTCAGAGATGGAAGGATGTCAAGTTCAATGGCACAAGCGGATAACAAATTGAAAAACAAGATGAAGAGAAACTGAAGAGGGACACGATGACATTAAGGCCAGAATTTATCAAGAGACATTGAGACAATCTATTACTACTACTCCAATGTCCATGCCAGTGGTATTAAGACAGCAACCGAGCTATTTAAATCTGATGCTTCAGATAGTGATAACTGCTATATTAGACTGCGTCGAAAACTCTGAGTCTGGCGATGAGGCAGAAACTCCAAAGACTAAAACCTCGCCCAAAGAATATTATCAATCTGCAAGTAGCAGCAGCTCTTGATCGAATGAAGGACAGCTATAGTAATGCGTGGAAACAGAACAGCATTTAGTTGGAGTGTCAGCAGACTGAAGATAGGTTGAGTGTGATAAATGATAGGACAGAAACTGGAGTGGCATTGATACCATAATAAAATCAAATGCTGACCAGGAATGAAGGTCAAAAGCAGACCTTGCTCCAGGTGGTGTCCGAGCATCGAAAAAGTTTCCGGACTCCAAAAGTCAACGGTCACAAAATGGACCAATAAATATTTTAATGTGTTAATGATTTAATCAAACTTATAAGTCTGAATAATGCTCACCAGTACTTTTTAATTATTCTACTTTTAAGCAAAACAATTTAAGGTTTACTTGATCTTACACAAAATACGAAAAAGTGTTTAATATTATCACAATTGTTCATACGATCCTTGTCTAAAATTTGGAAAACTTCTCCTCTTATGTGGCACACCTAAATGATGGAATATCTTTATCATATTTTGCACACTTACTTACTTTATAAAAAGGAACATAACCTGGGGCTGTCCCATCAATTTACTCAAAATAATTTTTTTAAGCACCACCCTAATGTATGTATGTATGTATGTATGTATGTATGTATGTATGTATGTATGTATGTATGTATGTATGTATGTATGTATGTATGTATGTATGTATGTATGTATGTATGTATGTATGTATGTATGTATGTATGTATGTATGTATGTATGTATGTATGTATGTATGTATGTATGTATGTATGTATGTATGTATGTATGTATGCAAACTACAGAGGGATCTCCACTCGCACCAACACACGAAAATTCTCTCTAAAAACGCTGGCCCTGAATTATGGAATGGTCTCCCCGCTCCAACTCAGAAGCGTCCATAGTTTCCTTTTGTTTAAAAGCCATGTATCTCTTCTCTCCGGTTATTTAAGTTTATTCTGTGTGCACGTTAGTTAACTAGTTAAGATTTGTTCTTTGATAACTCATCCTTTGTTTCCTGTCTCTTAAAACAGAGACTTATAGATATTTCCCGACCACCTTATTACTAGCATTACTTTACTTTAGGGTGACCCTTGTTAGCGGGGCTTAGGCCCTTTCAGGACTCCCCCTTTGAACCAACATCATCATTGTTTATCTTGTCTCTTGTCAAATCTTTTGTTCAACTGGTTTCAATAAAAGCGTGGTTATGGTTGTGTATGTATGTATGAATGTATGTATGTATTTATGCATGTATGTATGTATGTATGTATGTATGTATGTATTTATGTATGTATGTATGTATGTATGCATGTATGTATGTATGTATGTATGTATGTATGTATGTATGTATGTATGCATGTATGTATGTAATGTATATATGGCATGTATATGCAATATGCAAATGTATGCATCTATGTATGTACTGTATACTACTGCTGCTACTTCTACTACTACCATTGCCAGTATTGACAGTGTGATTAATTACACTGGACAACAGAGGTTTTGCTTCCTGAAAACTGTTGGATGTACCTTATGTATTTTTGGCTGCTGATCACGAAAATGACCTTGAAAATTTCCTATCACGTAGAGATTTTTTTATATAGCCCATTTTTGGAATTTCCTTTCACATTTTTAGTTTACTTATATGCTGCCCACATGGTAAGGTGTTTTGTGTATTCCAGGCATGCCTGGACATGCATTCAGTGCATGTTGCACAACGTTCAATGTAAATGTAAGGCTTAGGCATGCCTGGGCATGCCCACTGCCCAGCATGCTTAGTCATGAAGGATGTTGGCAGGACAGGCTATAAAAGGAGGCTACATATACAGACGCGTTGATGTCAGTTTGCGCGTTTGTTGATGATCAACGGGCATAAATAGCATGGAGAATACTTAAGAATAAATATATGTGGGTTCACCATTATGGCAATAATATTATATTCTTTTTTCAAACGTTAGAGTAGCAAGTTGAGCGAAATGTAACGTCTATGCGTCAACAGCCGTTGTGTTACAACTAAGGCGAGTTCACTTGAAAATCTCAAAAGAAGGCGATGACTCCCTTGTTAAGAAAGCATATGAATTGTACTTTCGATATAAAGTTGGGGATCAGGATAAAGGTTGGGTACCTAAAATTTGTTGCACATCTTGCGCAGTCAATCTCAGAGCATGGATTACTGGTTATCGGCCGTCTATGCCGTTTGCTATTCCAATGATATGAAGGGAGCAAAAATCATGTTTCAAACTGCTGTTTCTTTTTGACAAATGTTTTCGCCATTCCTCCAAAAGCAAGAAACCAATATTGAATATCCTAATCTTCCATCGGCACTGAGACCACTACCACATGATGACAGCCTTCCTGTAGGTCTACCCAATCCACGGGCTGTTTTTACCATCGGAGACATTGGTGAAAATTTGAAAAATGGAACAGAAGACAGTATTGATCCTGATTTCCAACCACTGCAGTGCCGTGAGCCTCATTTGATAACTCAACCTGAGCTTAAATTTAATAACCTAGTCAGGGACTGAAATTCGTGAAAGGATCAAGCGGAATTTCTGTGCTCTCAGATTCAGGGTTGGAATCTATTGGCACAAGGAACTAATAATATAAACTGTTACTGTCATCTATCCGGTCAGTAGGCACAACTGTTAACTGCGTGGTGATTTGAAATTTGTAGCACTTCTTCAGCTTCTTGTTGGATGCAGCTAGGATATACGAAGTATTGTTGTTTCATCTGTGAGTGGGTCAGTCATGCTAAAGTTTCTCTCTACCCATTGGCCACGTCGTAAACATTTGGTATTACGCCAAAGGAAAGTTTATCACGAACCACTTGTTGAACCCAGTAAGGTTTTCTTGCCACCTCCTCACATCAAGCTTGGACTAGTGAAGAACTTTGTCAAGGCATTGAACAAAGAGGGGAAGGGGTTCAAAAATCTTAAGAGACATGTTTCCTCGCATAAGTGAAGCCAAGACATGAGAAGGCATATTTCCTGGTCCACAGATAAGAGAACTGATGAATGACAGTCGCTTTGACGAACTCCTGACTAAAATTGAGTTAATTGAGTGGCAGTCTCTGAAGGACGTTAACTTTCTCGGCAATAGCAGATCAGCAAATTATATTCAGTTGGTTGAAAAGATACTTCACGCATTGCATCTGATGGTTGTTACTAAAATACAATTCTTTAATTCCAGTCTGGATTTTTTTTTTCCAGCAAATCTTTGTGATGTCAGCGATTAACATGGCGAACATCAGGACATTGCCACAATGGAGAAACGACTCCAGGGTGTGTGGAGCATTAGAATGCTAGCTGATGACTGTTTGACATTGATCAGAGAGGCCTCTGATATTGAATACAAACGCAAATCAGTGGCTGTTCAGTTTTAAAATGTACAAAAAGTAAATAACAGTACATTGTAAATGTATGCACTAAGTAAATTTCTGGGCATTTCTTTTAAAATATTGCAAACTAGTTTTCTCAAAACCTTACGTGATACAAAAATTCGGAGAAGACCACTGGATTCAGCGCGCCAAAGTCTATATAGAACAGCTAAAGTTTTTTAGGACGCAAAAAAGTTAAAATTTGTTGTCCAGTGTTATTGTTATTATGATTATCATTGTTATTATTGAGAGTTGAAGTAGTAATTTTACAGCAATAAGCGGCAGTGATATTATTGTTATTATAGTTATTATCATTGTTACTACTACTAGGCTACTACTAATACTACTGTTATTGCCATTGCTAATTATTTATTAATTACAGACGGAAGTAGATGAGAAAACTGGCCAGCCGTCGGACCGTCTGACAGAGCAGTCGGTCACTTGGTTTCGTAAAGCAGGTTTCAATGTGAAGCTCGTTAAGGACATCGTCCCAAAGGCCAATCCAAAACTGCTTGAAAAGATCCAGG
Source organism: Aporrectodea caliginosa (assembly GCA_020284085.1). NCBI lineage: Eukaryota > Metazoa > Annelida > Clitellata > Crassiclitellata > Lumbricidae > Aporrectodea > Aporrectodea caliginosa. Next base: position 133,140 of record JACEVL010000536.1, on the reverse strand, counting down.
TGGTCATTGACCGTATCAACGCCCAAAGTCCACACGAGGCCCACCAGATCAAACGATGGACGTTCCTCTCCAGTGACTTCACAACCGCCACCGACGAATTGAGTGAGCCTCACCAAACCAATCAGTTTAAGCACATTCCTATAAAATGAAAAAATAATACAATGTAGATGTAAAGTAAATGTAAATATAGACGTTTTGCAATAGCCACCGTACGTACGGCCTTGACACTGCTGTTCGTTTGAATCGGTACAACGCCATTTGAGGTATCCGTGTGCTAACCCAAGATTCATGTTTCTTAAATAAGCCACCATCGGTGTGAGAACCGGCAACTAGGTGCACACAGAAGCCTGGGATGTGCGCTCTTACAGATGTAGCTAACCTAGCCAGTAGGACCAATTTTGAAGCAACGACGCCCAGCATTGGCGAGCTATGACTCAAAGCCTGTTTTCTGGCTGGGAATGCGTTGAAGTTATGGCGCCTTCAAGAGTGTTGGCCCATACTATATCGTACGACTGAATATAATGGCATTCCTTATTTTTTCGTTCGCCTATGATATGTTTAATCCGGTGCTACATTAATTATATCTAGAGAGGAAGAATAGACTGTATATTATTATAGCAGTATCGTTAACTGCGCTAAGAGGCAGCGATGTGTTAACGATATCGTAATCGTACACTCTAAATTTTGAAAGCGCTACCCTTAAGTTAACCACAGGAGCCCAGATTATTCACGAGCGCCGCGACTAGTCAGAGGGATCGTCCTAAGATGCAAAGTGAAGATCCAAGACGTCATAACTTTGAACTGCCTGCTAAGGATGTGAAGAACTTTATCCCTCGTGTACTTTACAAACGCTTGCCCTAGGTCTTACCTGACTGCACACCTGTCTGATTTTTTGTTTGTTTGTTTTTCATTTAATTATTTAACATATTTCTATTGTAACTGGTTGCAGTCTGTCAACCTGTGAGAAAATAAAACGAATATCTATCCAAGTGAATATCATATCCAAGTGGAATGTAAGAAGACACAAGTTTTCATGAATTACACCCTGGCGCAATAGAAGCTGCCAAGTAAGTAATTGTTGGCAATGAAATTACTAATTAGTAACTTCTATCGCGCCAGTATCACAAGGCATCAATTGCAGTGTGATTCTCGTTAACGATAACGATAACGAAAATGTTCGTTAACGAAAATAAAATGATTTCGTTAACGATAACTATAACTATAACTAAAAAATATCATTAACTATAACTATAATTATAACGAAAATAACACTAACGAAAATTCATCTTTATTTTCGTTAATGCAAACTATAAAAATAGGAGGTGGAATATGGACGATTCGACATAAATGAGAACGAAAAAAAATGCGACATTTTTATTATGCAATTTGTCAGTTATTTTGGAAACTCGTGTATTCATGAAGCTGAATGCACCCATGCTGCAAAGGCTTTCAAAGCCAGTGATGTGGTCTCGAGACCGCGGTCTTGGTCTCGAGACCGTCTCGAGACCGAAAAATGCGGTCTTGGTCTCGGTCTCGAATGTACCGGTCTTGGTCTCGGTCTTGGTCTTTAAAGGTGCGGTCTTGGTCTTGGTCTTGGTCTTAAAGGTGTGGTCTTGGTCTTGGGCGTCTGGTCTCGGTCATTCGCCTTTGATCTTGGCCTTGCACCTTTGGTTTGGCCTTTGGTGGGAACAAGAGTGGGTTATTTTTTAAATGCTGTCGATATTCTCGGTTATTCAGCGACTTCTGAGATAGCTTCGAATTCATGCGACGATCCGCCTAGGACAAAGTGAGAGGAAAACGTTGAGGCACACTTAACCATGACCTCTGGTGCTTTAGTGACTAGTTAGACTTACACTGATGCAGCTTCTCGAGGCAAAATCAGTAGGCGGGTAAACGATGCAGATCAGGTATTTGGTGGGGAAATTGTCTCTACTAGCAAAGTTTTTTGTATTCCGCAACACCTGCACCTACCGAGAGTGTCTTTAGCTATAGTGTGCTCTTCATGAGATCTCGAAGACTTGGGGACAAAAAACAAACTATAATAATAATAAATATCTGATCTGAATTATGGGAATATGTAACACTACAACTGAAAATTGCGTTTATGGTCTTGAGGCTTCGATCTTGGTCCTGGATGATGCGGTCTTGGTCTCGGTCTTGGTCTTGGACCACGCGGTCTTGGTCTCGGTCTTGGTCTTGAACCACGCGGTCTTGGTCTCGGTCTTGGACCCCGCGGTCTTGGTCTCGGTCTTGGTCTTGGAATTTTGGTCTCGTGCACAACACTGTTCAAAGCTCTGAGCAAATTGTGAAACAGCGTATTAGTACGCACAATTTTGCTTATAGCCTTAATTATTGTCACTAAGTAGTAACTAAAATTAACTAAAATAAAAATCCATTAACTATAGCTATAACTATAACTAAAAAATAATACTAACTATAACTATAACTATAACTAAAATAAAAACCATTAACTATAACTGTAACTATAACTAAATAAAATCTGTAAGGAGAATCACAAGGCATCAATCGATGGCACATCAAAATCAGACCATAATCAGGTCAGTATCCAGAATGTCAGTCCTTTGAACAGAGAGGCAGCAATTTGAAAGAGGTTAGGTTTACGTTGAGAACGAAATTGCTTCCTACGTTAGCTCTACGATTCCTAATGGAGGCCCTGTTGCATCTCTCCGCTCTCTTAAAATCTTGTCTTTTTCTCGGGGTCCCTCGCTCTGGGACCGCCTCTGATTGGTCTGCACTGCGAGAGACGCTTTAGGAATTCTCAGAAAAAATACATAAAATACAATAAGTGCTGATGTATTGTCAAAAGTTCTGGAGAAAGTGTTTCTGGGCATTACGATTTTTCATGTTGTAGGTCCTACGCTTAAGATAAAGCGTTGGATAGTGGTGAAGAAATTCGCCGTCACAATTGACTCAATGTATCCGTGAAGCGAGGGGACTTTCACATGATCCGTATAGATCTGCGAGGTGCGATTGACCGACAAAGAATCTGGATTGTACTGTTTGTTATTTACAATACAAAGAATTATCATCAAGTCCTGAATAATTCAATAAAAATAAAGACTAGTTCTTTAACCAGCACTCCGATTTTCTTTTGTATATACTTCTTCGTCTGTTCTTTAATATTGATGCTAATATTGATACTGATGCACCCGTTAATAATAAGCTGGTCTCCAGTTTGTTGGACCAACCACAGCGAAGGAACGGCTCTGCATTTTTGTCGCAGAACGGGCCAATGGGACCGCCAGGTCACCGTGGACAGAGGAGCGCAGTGCTCGGCGGCCTGTGCAAGTGGAAAGAGGGGGCATAGCTCACGCAGGTAAGAGGGTGCCCAGCCTGATAAGCACCACCACACCAGGAACTCGATCCTGTATGAGATGCGCTGTGGGAAAGGAAGCCAGTGCAATACATCAGGTTCATACCGAGATATACGGTCGGTCTTACCGAATCCGCCGATGAGTCGAGCCGCAGCCCGATGAACCCAAAAAAACCTCGATTCGAACCCGCGGGAGACCAGCTTAGATGGAGGCGCAATAGTCTAGGCGGCTCAGCACAAACGCGTGAACTGGGGAGACTGCTGCTTTCAAAGTCAGGGAGCGAGCAATGACCCTGAGCTGCCGCAACTGGTAGTAACAGCTGCGGCAAACCTGGTTTATATATGAGGTGTAAAGGTGAGATCTTGGTCCAACAGCACCCCGAGGTCACGCACCACTAGTCTAAGAGACAAAGACATAGTGGAGAATTCAGCTGAGAGAGCGCTTCGGTCTAGCTTGGCCAGCTGTTGCCTGGTGCCCAACCCAAATAAAGTTTCCTTGAGAGTTTTCCTTCCGGGAGAATCTCTATCGGAATAAAACCTTCCCCCAGAAATCTAAATGGAAACCTTTATTCAGACATTTGTTTATAAATCACAATGCAAAATAATGCCAATGAACAATCGCTTAAAGGATTGCACTGGAATTTTCGATTTACAGGTCTGATAAATTCAACACCTTACCACTATTTATGAAATTTATCACAATGCAAGAAATGCCCAGGAACAAATTACATTGTGGAGAAGTGTACTGAGTTTGCTTTCTCTGGGCCTTAGTCTCCAACCTACATCTGGATGGATCAGAGCCTGAATTGTCAAGTGAACACCTACTGACGAAAAGTCCTGGTGACATAAGAGATAGCGGGACGCTGAGTTCGGATATACGGAAAATTAGATACCCCGACAATTCGCCGCGGTAAATTCGCTCTTCACATTTCGCCCTTCGGAAATTTCGTCCCTCAGTATTACCCAGTACCCATGTATATATATATATATATGTATGTACGCACGCTTGCATGTATGTATATATTTTTTTATATAATTATGTGCATGTATGTACTATGCTTGTAGTATTTTGTTTTCTTGTATGTATTTTGTATATGTGTATGTCTGCATGCTTGCATGCATGTATGTATGCATGTGTTTGACTACTAATTAAGTTCATTTTGAGACCCTCTCAATGGCACCATCATTACTACTTCCTCTACGTATGATTTGTAACATGCATTTAGAACCTGTTCCTGCCCGTATCAAACAGACAAACAATCCAGCAATATTCGGAATTATACCCGACCTTTTGATGGTAAAGCTTTCTGTTCACGTGCTATTACATCAGCTTCGCACACCGTCTGGTATGAAATAATGTAATATAATGTAATGTAATGTAACAAAACATTCATAAAGCGCCACTTAAGAGTCTCTCAGAAGCGCTCAACACGTGGCCATCAAACAGCTGAAAAAATGCGTCTTAAAGAGTTTAGAGAAAACCATATATCCGCGTGCAGCACGCACAGACGGCGGAAGAGCGTTCCAGATCCGTGGCGCCGCAATCGAGAAGTCACGACGAGCACAGGTGGTGGTTCGAAACGAAGGTATGATCAAGTCATTTCGCGAGGCAGACCGGAGAGCCCGCCGACCAGTTTGAGTGCCAACTGGAAGGCACAGTTCAGCAATGTAGTCCGGAGCAGTACCAGTCGTAGCCTTCCAAACCAGCGTAGCCATTTTGAATTGCACACAATCAGCAACTGGAAGCCAGTGGAGCTCACGTCGCATGTAGTCAATTATGTGTGAATATTTCGGTAGATCAGCCAGCAGTCTGGCTGCTGCATTCTGAACGAGCTGAAGTTGATGAAGACGGAACTCAGGGAGGCCCAGGAGGACCCCATTACAGTAGTCAAGACGTGTGAGGACGAAGGAGTGTATTAGCACATCCGCAGCGCTTAGCGACAGCGTTCTCCGTATAACTCGGATCTGCCTGAGCTCATAATACCTAATCCTGGAGATATGTGACACATGATCAGCCATCGTAAGCCCACCATCAAGAAGCACCCCAAGGTCCCTCACCACATTACAGGACTGTCCAGTAAAGGATGCCGATGCAAGAGCATTTTTATCGATCCTACAACGTTCACGTGTTGTACCGAACCATATAAACTGTGACTTGCTCGGGTTGAGTCTGAGCCGATTGGCAGACATCCAGTCATGCACCGTCTCAAGTGCACAATGCATTTGTTGCGCGCATACCACTGAATCCTCAGGTCGACAGAACAAATACAGTTGAAGGTCAGCAGCAAACTGATGAGATGTGGGACCCAGCGACGCTACAACATCATAGAGGTCAGCTGTGTAGAGAATGAAAAGTAGTGGCCCCAGGACTGAGCCCTGAGGAACACCACAAACAACAGGCGCCCAGACCGACTTGTCATCTCCAATCTCCACCCTCATGGTCCGCCCTCAAGATAGGAGCAGAACCAAGCCAATGCACGGCCTGAGATCCCGTATGATGCCGCAAGCCTTGTAAGGAGTATCTGATGATCTACCGAATCGAAGGCAGCGCTCACATCAAGAAGAGCCAGTACTGTAGTGTAACCCTGTCCGAATCCATAGCCTGATTGGTGTCTGATAGAAGACGGATAAGGAGTGTCTCAGTTGAATGTTCCTTGCGAAAGCCAGACTTTGAATTTAGAATTTGGCATCAAACCATTCTGCTCAAGATATCGGAGCAGCTGGACAGCAACCACTCTCTCAATCAGCTTTGACATAAAGGTTAGGTTTGAGATGGGTCTGTAACTGGATGGTAAGTTCAGATCAAGCCCTGACTTCTCAAGGGCAGGTCTGACAATGGCACGCTTCTGGCGGGCTTACCTTTACTTATAAATAATAATAATAATAATTATAGTCCTACCTGTACATATAATAGGCTCTTCTTTACTTATAAGGTCATGTCCAACAACCTCGTTCTTCAGTCGACAAGTAAAACTTTCTATTTCGTGAACCAATGAGTCCCTCAGCTCCCACCTTCAGCTTCCCATCTGCGGTTGATTTTGGACTCTTGAAATCAGTGCAATAAGAATTGAACGTATCTCTCGCACTACATAGATATCGCTTTGAGATGTTGGTATTTACTTAAACAACAAAACGTATAGCCATTAAATAAGCATGCAGAATATAATAATTGTGTGAAACTAAAGTTCAATTATATACAAAATAATATATAGTTCACAAAATTAATAGGGTGGAGGTACATCAAATATTATTTGATGTACCCCACTCTATTTGTGAACTATGAACTATTGTTTTTGACAGCAGGCGTTAAAATCCGAATGGCGTTTCCAAGACTTTTCATAAGGCCAACAGTCCAACAGTTTTAAACTTAATTAAATGACATTGGTTCTCTGTCGTAAACACACATGGGCCATTGAATTGGAACCAGAAAAACCACAGGAATCCTAATACTATTACTACGACTCAATGACCTTCTGATAAAGGGATCACAATTGCATAATTATTATATACATAGCCTACTGCTATAGCCTACAGATGCAGTGTTGACCTATAAATAGTCCAGTCAACATAAAGGCCGATCAACATCGTGGCATATTAATTGGCAAGGGGTTCTTAGAATAATTAGCAACTGTTGGTTTTCCTAGATGAAAATAGGTTTTCAGAAAGTGTACGAACGATCTTAGTCACTCGTTGTTCTCTAGTTAAAATGCTGTTGGGTAATATACGTTACGCTTTGGTTTACCTGAGAGTAATTCATTGCTTGGCCAGTCTTAATTTGTCTTAATTCCGTAAGCATCACATTTATTCGGTAGACCCTAAAACCGGTGTGATGGAATTTCCTTTCGTTTTTAGTAGGCGAACATAGAGGATTTCCTTTCGTTTTTAGTAGGCGAACATAGAGGATTTCCTTTCGTTTTTAGTAGGCGAACATAGAGGATTTCCTTTCGTTTTTAGTAGGCGAACATAGATGGCTTCTAGTTATTAATTATATGGCGCTAGAACTGAAGCAGTCGTCCTGCCTCCACCAATGGCAAGCTAACACATGACACGTTGTCATGGTTCCATTCGATAGCAATCCGAATCTTCCTCTATTGCCTGCTCCTCCCTGGAGCGTTCCAGTTTCCATCCGTCTCTGTTCTCGACTCGTCTCAAGGCTGCATTGTACTCGGTAAAGCGTAAGTACCATTTCAGTTAGAGACAATGAAATACGATTCTTGATCTTAATCGTTATTGAGGTAAGCTTTACGATCTGCTTCAGTATTCGAAGCAGTGTTCAATAATATTCGAGTTGACGTTTCAGTTGATGCTCTTCAAGACAATATCGGTATTACGATACACGTCAATCCGTTCGTCAATATCAATGACGAATTTTAATAGTTAAGAATTGTGTGGAGACATGTGTGACGTTTGCTATAGTAAACAAGGATCAAATGGCTGTGACGTAAACGATTGTGTAGAGAGTGCGTTGTCATAGTAACGTTTAAACTATTTTGTTCGCTTTAGATTATGAAACTTTGCGAATGCAATAATTTATGTGTTTTGGTTTGATTACTGAAGATGCGTTTCTTATCGCAGTCAAATGTCGGACTTATCGCAAAGATAAATAGCCGTTTAAATTGAGATTTGATAGAGAATTATTCCGTGTGAAATGTCAGTCATTTGAGGTAATATTATGACAATTTCGTGTTTATTTGCAACAGATTGGATGGCGAGATACTTACAGACAAGCACAGTAGCAGGTCTCTCTGTGGTCTTCCCTTCTCTTCTCGCCCCTCTCCTTCTGACTAGACGCAGCGCTTCAGAAGAACCCCATGCTTTGTGCTAACCCATTAAATAACGTTCTATAGGCTAGAATTTAGGAGTTTAAGATTAAAGATTTTAACGAAATTGTTTGAACTTCTTTTTAAGTCATTTTCATATGGGTTATCAATTTCGTTTCAAATAGATACAGGCAGCATTCTTTAGATCAGGCTTCTGTCGAGATTTATATATAAAAGTATAAACTTTGTGACAGTTACATTTTGTAGCACCATTTAATAACACCACAATTTTCTTTTATCATAATCAGTGGATTTACTGCAATAATTCATAACAACTAGCAACTTTTATAGCGCCGGAATTAGCTTCGCTCCAAAGAAGGTAGGTGCAGTTGTGTAGAAGAATCGTTGTAGGTAGATGATCGCAGCAGACTATTCACGAGCGCTGCGTCAAGTCAGAGGGAATGATGCAATATCGAGCGGGGAACAAACAAACCCGTTCTTTAAAGAAATTGCTTTTCTGCCTATAAATTTCAGACTTTAGATCAGGCTTCTGTCGAGATTTATATATAAAAGTATAAACTTTGTGACAGTTACATTTTGTAGCACCATTTAATAACACCACAATTTTCTTTTATCATAATCAGTGGATTTACTGCAATAATTCATAACAACTAGCAACTTTTATAGCGCCGGAATTAGCTTCGCTCCAAAATCCAAATCGTAATCAGGTAAATACCCTGAAAATCAACTGGAAAAGGTCGGATGCAGTGAAAATTGCAAAACGATTGCAATATTATGATTTCGATCAAAAAACGAGTTAGCGGTTGAAAATTTACCATTACAATTAGATCTACTATTTTGATGTTTAATGTTACAATTAGGCCTACTGTTACAATAAATGTTTCTGTTACAGTTACTCCTACATTGCTTTATCTAACTGATGTCATATTCTCGTGCGTAATGACGTCTAACATCCTATTAACCTATAATAGGGTAGCGCAGGGAACGCCTCTGATTGGCTTTGCTCGTTAATTAGCGGCGCTATGTAAACGTTCAATAACAATTACATTTGTATTTACTGTTACTGCTGTAATTATTACCATTATAGTTCCAGTCACAACGGGAGTTACATCTGCAGGATTCTGGGCATCGACGCTTATCTTTCGCCAAACTAAGACAAGAACTTAAAGAACCGCAAAGTTTGACTGTTTGTTTGTCCATCGCATCGATATGTCGTCGAAAACAGAAACAAAAACGAAACCGAGCGCCTCCCAAAAACCAAAATCGAAGGAAAAAAAGAAGTCTGGTGCGAATGAAAAGAAGTCAGACACAAGTTTGAGCAGAAAAGGAAGCTCCTCAAAGGTAAAGAAGAAGTCAAACACAAGTTTGAGCAAAAAAGGAAGCGCTTCAAAGGTAAAGAAGAAGTCAAACACAAGTTTGAGCAAAAAAGGAAGCGCTTCAAAGGTAAAGAAGAAGTCAAACACAAGTTTGAGCAAAAAAGGAAGCGCTTCAAAGGTAAAGAAGAAGTCAAACACAAGTTTGAGCAAAAAAGGAAGCGCTTCAAAGGTAAAGAAGAAGTCAAACACAAGTTTGAGCAAAAAAGGAAGCGCTTCAAAGGTAAAGAAGAAGTCAAACACAAGTTTGAGCAAAAAAGGAAGCGCTTCAAAGGTAAAGAAGAAGTCAAACACAAGTTTGAGCAAAAAAAGAAGCTCCTCGAAGATAAAGAAGAATGACGAAGAAGGGAAGTCAACTACCAGTTCGCGTAGAAGATCAAAATCCTCGAAGGAAGAGAGAAAGTCGGATTTGCCAACACAAAAACCGATAAATCGAACATTACAGTTACCGGATTCGGGCTCCGAACCACCGTCGTTCGAAGGCAGGATGGGTAAGTCCATCGCATCCAAGTCAAGAACGTGCTAATACTCTAACGACGATCCGTATTGGTTTCACAGTCACTCTTAGTACACGCTCTTCGTTAAACTGTTTAAAGTGCTAATAATATAGTTGTTTGTACCGGTTGGTGCTCAATCAGTCAGTCGCTTCGTTCAGCTGCCCGTGGAGATCTGCAAGTTTCTCTCTTCCATTCAACGGCAAGAGAACACCAGGCGCATACCCTGCATAAGCCCTCTCTTTGGAACAGTCTCACTATGAAAATTCTCACTGCTCTTATTACTTTCGCCGCGCAATTTGCGGTGAAAATAGTCAATCTCAGATCAGACTCAGTTGGTATATCCAAAATGAATGTTTTTAATAGCTCAAGTTTAGGCCTACTTATATAGCCGGCTTCAGCTGTTACTAAAATTCATTTTAAATGGACCTAATAGCAACACCTGATCTGATTCTGACAATTTTACCGGAATTTGATCGACGAATTGGTTGTTGAATGTAAGTAGGCTATCTATTTATTTCAAAGTTGTAATACATACACCCACACACAATAAGCAATACAACATCATTTGATACTGTTCTCCTTCCAATGTTCAAAATTGCACACACGACCATACAACAGAACAGCGATGGCGCTATAGCAATTCTGAGGGAAGAACTTTCTCACGGTCCCTCCACATCCAAATGTAGACTGTCTGCGTTGTGCGTGGAGCGCTGTAATAAATAGGCTAAAATAGCTATTAGCCATTTAGAAAATAAATAAACTATCTGTTAAAATAGCTATTAGCCATGTGGAAAATAAATAAAGTATCTGTTAAAATAGCTAATAGCCATGTGGAAAATAAATAAACTATCTGTTAAAATAGCTAATAGCCATGTGGGAAATAAATAAACTATCTGCTAAAATAGCTATTAGCCATGTGGGAAATAAATAAAGTATCTGTTAAAATAGCGAATAGCCATTTGGGAAATAAATAAACTATCTGTTAAAATAGCTAATAGCCATGTGGGAAATAAATAAACTATCTGCTAAAATAGCTATTAGCCATGTGGGAAATAAATAAACTATCTGTTAAAATAGCTAATAGCCATGTGGGAAATAAATAAACTATCTGTTAAAATAGCTATTAGCCATGTGGGAAATAAATAAACTATCTGTTCAAAGCACAACTTCAAACTCTCGAAACCGTGCTTATTATTATTATTATTTTTGGCCCGAGGTATCAATGATCCCTCAGGCGATCCAAACAATATCCGGAGATGTTACTGATGGTAGTCTGGAACGGCAACTCACTCGGCAGTGTCTGGTTGGGCAAAGGTACTTCGGAAGGCAACAGCATTAAAGCGTTGGATGGTGGTAGACATGCGTTGAAAAAGATAAGATGTTTCTCTAATATCTCCAGAAGTTAGTGTTAAACGTTTTCCCAGGTCCTTAATAAAGGACCTGGGAAATAATAATAATAATAATAATAATATTATTATTATTATTATTATTATTATTATTATTATTATTATTATTATTATTATTATTATTATTATTATTATTATTATTATTATTATTATTTTTATTATTATTGTTATTGTTATTATTATTATTATTATTATTATTATTATTATTATTATTATTATTATTATTATTATTATTATTATTATTATTATTATTATTATTATTATTATTATTATTATTATTATTATTATTATTATTATTACTATAATTATTGTTACTATTACTACTATTATACTATTATTATTATTACTTATTATTACTATTGTTATTATTACTATTATTATTATTACTATTATTATTACTATTATTATTATTTTTATTATTACTATTATTATTATTACTACTACTACTATTATTATTATTATTATTATTATTATTATTATTACTACTATTATTATTATTATTATTACTACTATTATTACTACTATTATTATTATTATTATTACAGACTATTATTATTACGACACTTCGTCTACTATTATTACTATTATTATTATTATTATTATTATTATTATTATTATTATTATTATTATTATTATTATTATTATTATTATTATTATTATTATTATTGTTGTTATTATTATTATTATCATTATTATCATTAGCCTATCATTATTATCCGTGCTAGATAATTATTGTTCATCCTTTCGACATGTTTATTTTCAGATCCTGATGAACCATTGCCTGCGACGCAGTACGTGTCCTGGCGCATTGAGCGACCGGTGGCTCTGCATACGGCGAAGACGGGACCTTTGGCGCAGAAGCCGATGACTATGATGACCGTGCTAAAAGACGCCGCCAACAGACACCCAAAAAAGCTAGCTTACGGTGAGTCACTGCCACCTAGCGAATCGATTGGAAACAAACAAAGCCTAGATTGCGCCTACCAAGAGAAATCGTCTTCATCTGGAAATTTCTATTGCGCACACTAAAGCTGGGAACCAGTTTATTCACAGGCGCATACTCAGGACGAAATCGATAGGTGGGGGAGTCATAATCGGTTCCATGTCAAGATCCGAATGGTCAGAAAGGTAGACAGTCAGACGACTTCGGTGTATGGTGTTTAGAATTGAAGCGGCGAGAGAGGTAAGGGGAATAGGAAGCCTGGGAATAGGAAGCCTGGATTAGAAAGCCTGGGAATAGGAAGCCTGGGAATATGAAGCCTGGGAATAGGAAGCCTGGGAATAGAAAGCCTGGGAATAGGAAGCCTGGGTGTAGGAAGCCTGCGAATAGAAAGCCTGGGAATAGGAAGCCTGGGAATATGAAGCCTGGGAATAGGAAGCCTGGGAATAGAAAGCCTGGGAATAGGAAGCCTGGGTGTAGGAAGCCTGGGAATAGGAAGCCTCGGAATAGGAAGCCTCGGAATAGGATTTGTGGACGACCTGTGGAGAGATAACAAAAGATGAGGTTGACTCTAATCTGATTTTAAATGATCTGAAATCATCTGATATCATCTGATATCATCTGATATGATCTGATATAATCTTAAATGATTTGGAATTCATTCACCATTCATTCATTCCGGAAATTTATATAGCGCCCCATCAGGACTCAGAGGCGCTCCCAGCCCAGCCACTGGTAAACAGAAAGGACTTGAGGAGTTAGTAGCAACCAGGCAGATTACTCCGGGACAGTAAGCGTAGCTTGAGCGGGAGCCCATTCCAAGTGGAAGGTCCAACAATCTAAAAGGCTCGACGCTGTCTGACCGAAGAGCGGGCCCGAGGGACCAGGGGCTCCTCCTTAGCAGAAGAGCGTATAGCTCGACAGGAAGCTATGTCAGATACTGGGCGACAGAGGTCGGAAGGATTGGACGGAGCACTACCATTGAGGCTGCGCCAGACAAGCGTTGCTATCTTATTATTGGAGATGCGTCGAGAGGCAGGGCTAACCAATCGGCAATGCTGTGTCCACGGTATACAATACTATTGTCTCGTTTAGCGCAATGACTTCCATTGCGTTGTCGTCATAGTGACCAGATACCAGTTCGACCTCACTGCAATCGGTGTCGTTGTCCATTGCTTTTCTTTTTCTGTTTATCTTTGCGCTCTACTTAAATATATCTTAAGAAAATATATAATCAGTGGAGGTGAAACTTCCGAAAAGTAAGGATCAAATCTTCTGGGGTTAATCTTTTCCGGGAGCAAAAAATCCGCAAAGTGGCTAAAATTAATGGCTACCCCGCTTCAATGTGCACTTCCGAACTTCGTAAAGATGGCATTATTAGAATACAGTATGTGTATAATTGTAAGCGTATTGTGTCAATGGCGAGTCCCACTCCGGAACGTTGTTGTTTCCACGGCTCTTCTCCAATCGCCAATCGTCTCGTTCCTTAGCTCCTTTGCTGGTTGTGTGTAGCCCGAGTAATTAGTGGGATCCGTCTCCACCATCCAGGTTCATGCTTTGGCCGTCCGACTGGGCTCTGTCAGCTCTTTGGAGAACGGTAAGTCAGGGCTTGGAGTGCCCTATCAACATCTCTAATTAAATCATTCTGTTTGCACGTAATATGTCAACCATTTCGTCAGTTTTGTATTTGACGAAATTGCAGCGGCATATTTATTTCTGTCTAAACGTTTGGTGTTTTAGCTTCGATGGTGGATGGAGTGTGGGTTAAAGTGACGTACCAGAATTTTCTGGAACAGGTGCTTCAGGCAGCTCAGTCATTTATTAAGGTAAGCAACGGAAATAAGACTGCAATTCAGTGAGAAACGGAGTTTATATTCTTGTCAGAAGTTATAACGCTTCTGTGATATTAGATCTATGTAGACGAAATTTTTAGAATTTTTATGACCTTTTCAGTCTCTACATTTAGGATTGACATCGCATACTCATGGCTATGGGCGTATTTATGGGGGGGTTACGGGTTCAAACCCCCGCCCAAATAAGTTTCATAGAAAAATTTTATATGCTTTTACATGCAAAATACAAAAAGTGGACTTTTGCGACGATTTTCAATTGAACCCCCGAAATCTTAAACCCCCAAATTTTTTATGGCTACGCCCATGCTCATGGCTGGCTCTCCTGGCCAGTTTACCATTCTGTTACGATCCCCAGCCCTTCGCTAGGGCGGGACATCGACATCCCTCAGGGCAACGGCGAGACATGAAGCAGGTTCCTTTTATGAATAATTCTGCCCTCATTCTCGATCTACTCAGTCGCTTGTGCCACTTCGTGCTCAACTTAAAACTGATCCGTTTCGGATTGCTTTACCACAAACAGGCTAAAGATCTCTCTGATGCAACAGACTTTTGAATATTCACCTGATTATGGCTTGGTTTTGGCGCGCCATCGGTCGATGCCTTGTGCATTTGACACCGGAGCTACACAATGGCTCAATCCAGATCCTTTGAGTGCATAGTCCCTCTCTATGGAATGGACTTCCTCCTTCTCTACGCTCTACAATCCTCTCTAGTAGCATCTTTACCTCTTTCTCTCACCTTAAAACCTTTTTTTTCCTCGGAGTACCTCGCACTGGGAGCGCTTCTGAAAGGCTTATGCTATGAGAAACACTTTATAAATGATCAAATACAATACAATACAATACAATACAATACAAGTTACTAATTGGAAATAATTATAATTGTCCATCGTGCTGTTGTACTGCCAATGCATTCGATATTCTTGACTGTTGCAGCTTGGGCTGCAGAGATTTAACGGAGTTGGGATCCTTGGAAACAATGCCACCGAATATGTCGTCGTTCATTTCGGCGTCATTTTTGCCGGGTGAGTTTAACTTCTTACTGTTGAGCTGGTACATTAAAGCCACTATAAGACATGATTTAAATTATATACCCAGTGGCGGCGCCAGCATGAGGCTGGGGTGGGCTGAAGTCCCACCCGTATCGGCGGCTCAGCCCCCCCCCCTAAACAAAAGTGGGAAATCACTGCCAATGCCAGAGAGGTGGGAAGAAAGGGAAGGAATTGGGGTTTTAGCCCCCCAAACCTGAAATCCTGGCGCCGCTACTGTATATATCATATATAATATGAGGAAGACGAAAAGGAAGAGCAGTCCTGAGACTGCTTAGGGACATCGTTTTCTTAGCCTCGGCATATCACTTCTATTCTGTCATCCTACTCTCCTGTTCTTCGTTCTCTCCCACTCTTTGTCTTTCTGTCTCTCTGTCACACCTTCTAAATACGGGTACTTTCTCCAAGCAATTTATTACATGTATATCATCACCCTGTCGCCATCAATACAGCGTCTTTGAAGTTCCTTCGATGTAGAAGGCATACCTCTTGTTGCAGAGGTGAGACTTTGGTATCTCTAAACAGCTCCTACCATAACTCAACTCCTGCCCTGACTCAACTCCTAGGAAATAAATAAACTATCTGCTAAAATAGCTATTAGCCATGTGGGAAATAAATAAACTATCTCTTAAAATAGCTAATAGCCATGTGGTAAATAAATAAACTATCTGTTAAAATAGCTATTAGCCATGTATGAAATAAATAAACTATCTGTTCAAAGCACAACTTCAAACTCTCGAAACCGTGCTTATTATTATTATTTTTTTTTTTGCCCGAGGTATCAATGATCCTCAGGCGATCCAAACAATATCCGGAGATGTTACTGATGGTAGTCTGGAACGGCAACTCACTCGGCAGTGTCTGGTTGGGCAAAGGTTCACTTCATTCAAGGCAACAGCATTAAAGCGTTGGATGGTGGTAGACATGCGTTGGAAAAGATAAGATGTTTCTCTAATATCTCCAGAAGTTAGTGTTAAACGTTTTCCCAGGTCCTTAATAAAATAATAATAATATTACTATTATTATTATTATTATTATTATTATTATTATTATTATTATTATTATTATTATTATTATTATTATTATTATTATTATTATTATTATTATTATTATTCTTATTATTATTATAATTATTATTATTATTATTATTGTTATTATTATTATTATTATTATTATTATAATTACTACTATAATTATTGTTACTATTATTACTATTATTATTACTATTATTATTATTATTATTACTATATTATTATTACTACTATTATTATTACTATTGTTATTATTACTATTATTACTATTATTATTATTTTTATTATTACTATTATTATTATTACTACTATTATTACTACTATTATTACTACTATTATCATTATTATTATTATTATTATTATTATTATTATTATTATTTTATTATTATTATTATTACTACTATTATTACTATTATTATTGTTATTATTATTATTATTATTATTATTATTATTATTATTATTATTATTATTATTATTATTATTATTATTATTATTGTTGTGTTATTTATTATTATTATTATTATTATTATTATCATTATTATCCGTGCTAGATAATTATTGTTCATCCTTTCGACATGTTTATTTTCAGATCCTGATGAACCATTGCCTGCGACGCAGTACGTGTCCTGGCGCATTGAGCGACCGGTGGCTCTGCATACGGCGAAGACGGGACCTTTGGCGCAGAAGCCGATGACTATGATGACCGTGCTAAAAGACGCCGCCAACAGACACCCAAAAAAGCTAGCTTACGGTGAGTCACTGCCACCTAGCGAATCGATTGGAAACAAACAAAGCCTAGATTGCGCCTATCAAGAGAAATCGTCTTCATCTGGGGATTTCTATTGCGCACACTAAAGCTGGATCGCGGGAACCAGTTTTTCACAGGCGCATACTCAGGACGAAATCGATAGGTGGGGGTGTCATATTCGGTTCCATGTCAAGATCCGAATGGTCAGGTAGGTACTAGGTAGACAGTCAGAGGACTTCGGTGTTTAGAATTGAAGTGGCGAGAGAGGTAAGGGGAATAGGAAGCCTGGGAATAGGAAGCCTGGGAATAGGAAGCCTGGGAATAGGAAGCCTGGGAATAGGAAGCCTGGGAATAGGAAGCCTGGGAATAGGAAGCCTGGGAATAGGAAGCCTGGGAATAGGAAGCCTGGGAATAGGAAGCCTGGGAATAGGAAGCCTGGGAATAGGATTTGTGAAAGAGCAATGAGTGGACGACTTGTGGAGAGATAACAAAAGATGAGGTTGACTCTAATCTGATTTTAAATGATCTGAAATCATCTGATATAATCTTATATCATCCGATATGATCTGATAATTATAGGCCTAATCTTAAATGATTTGGAATTCATTCATCATTAATTCATTCCGGACATTTATATAGCGCCCAATCAGGAAGCCTAC
Source organism: Aporrectodea caliginosa (assembly GCA_020284085.1). Classification (NCBI taxonomy): domain Eukaryota; kingdom Metazoa; phylum Annelida; class Clitellata; order Crassiclitellata; family Lumbricidae; genus Aporrectodea; species Aporrectodea caliginosa. Next base: position 115,470 of record JACEVL010000536.1, on the reverse strand, counting down.
TCAGAGGCGCTCCCAGCCCAGCCACTGGTAAACAGAAAGGACTTGAGGAGTTAGTAGCAATCAGGCAGATTACTCCGGGACAGTAAGCGTAGCTTGAGCGGGAGCCCATTCCAAGTGGAAGATCCAACAATCTAAAAGGCTCGACGCTGTCTGACCGAAGAGCGGGCCCGAGGGACCAGGGGCTCCTCCTTAGCAGAAGAGCGTATAGCTCGACAGGAAGCTATGTCAGATACTGGGCGACAGAGGTCGGACAGGTTGGACGGAGCACTACCATTGAGGCTGCGCCAGACAAGCGTTGCTATCTTATTATTGGAGATGCGTCGAGAGGCAGGGCTAACCAATCGGCAATGCTGTGTCCACGGTATACAATACTATTGTCTCGTTTAGCGCAATGACTTCCATTGCGCCGTCGTCATAGTGACCAGATACCAGTTTGACCTCACTGCAATCGGTGTCGTTGTCCATTGCTTTTCTTTTTCTGTTTATCTTTGCGCTCTACTTAAATATATCTTAAGAAAATATATAATCAGTGGAGGTGAAACTTCCGAAAAGTAAGGATCAAATCTTCTGTGGTTAATCTTTTCCGGGAGCAAAAAATCCGCTAAGTGGCTAAAATTAATGGCTACCCCGCTTCAATGTGCACTTCCGAACTTCGTAAAGATGGCATTATTAGAATACAGTATGTGTATAATTGTAAGCGTATTGTGTCAATGGCGAGTCCCACTCCGGAACGTTGTTGTTTCCACGGCTCTTCTCCAATCGCCAATCGTCTCGTTCCTTAGCTCCTATGCTGGTTGTGTGTAGCCCGAGTAATTAGTGGGATCCGTCTCCACCATCCAGGTTCATGCTTTGGCCGTCCGACTGGGCTCTGTCAGCTCTTTGGAGAACGGTAAGTCAGGGCTTGGAGTGCCCTATCAACATCTCTCATTAAATCCTTCTGTTAGCGCGTAATATGTCAACCATTTCGTCAGTTTTGTATTTGACGAAATTGCAGCGGCATATTTATTTCTGTCTAAACGTTTGGTGTTTTAGCTTCGATGGTGGATGGAGTGTGGGTTAAAGTGACGTACCAGAATTTTCTGGAACAGGTGCTTCAGGCAGCTCAGTCATTTATTAAGGTAAGCAACGGAAATAAGACTGCAATTCAGTGAGAAACGGAGTTTATATTCTTGTCAGAAGTTATAACGCTTCTGTGATATTTTATCTATGTAGACGAAATTTTTTGAATTTTTATGACCTTTTCAGTCTCTACATTTAGGATTGACATCGCATACTCATGGCTATGGGCGTATTTATGGGGGTTACGGGTTCAAACCCCCGCCCAAATAAGTTTCATAAAAAAATTTATATGCTTTTACATGCAAAATACAAAAAAAGTGGACTTTTGCGACGATTTTCAATTGAACCCCCGATCTTAAACCCCCAAATTTTTTATGGCTACGCCCATGCTCATGGCTGCCTCTCCTGGCCAGTTTACCACTCTGTTACGATCCCCAGCCCTTCGCTAGGGCGGGACATCGACATCCCTCAGGGCAACGGCGAGACATGAAGCAGGTTCCTTTTATGAATTGTTCTGCCCTCATTCTCGATCTACTCAGTCGCTTGTGCCACTTCGTGCTCAACTTAAAACTGATCTGTTTCGGATTGCTTTACCACAAACAGGCTAAAGATCTCTCTGATGCAACAGACTTTTGAATATTCACCTGATTATGGCTTGGTTTTGGCGCGCCATCGGTCGATGCCTTGTGCATTTGACACCGAAGCTACACAATGGCTCAATCCAGATCCTTTGAGTGCATAGTCCCTCTCTATGGAATGGACTTCCTCCTTCTCTACGCTCTACAATCCTCTCTAGTAGCATCTCTACCTCTTTCTCTCACCTTAAAACCTTCTTTTCCCTCGGAGTACCTCGCACTGGGAGCGCTTCTGAAAGGCTTATGCTATGAGAAACGCTTTATAAATGATCAAATACAATACAATACAATACAATACAATACAAGTTACTAATTGGAAATAATTATAATTGTCCATCGTGCTGTTGTACTGCCAATGCATTCGATATTCTTGACTGTTGCAGCTTGGGCTGCAGAGATTTAACGGAGTTGGGATCCTTGGAAACAATGCCACCGAATATGTCGTCGTTCATTTCGGCGTCATTTTTGCCGGGTGAGTTTAACTTCTTACTGTTGAGCTGGTACATTAAAGCCACTATAAGACATGATTTAAATTATATACCCAGTGGCGGCGCCAGCATGAGGCTGGGGTGGGCTGAAGTCCCACCCGTATCGGCGGCTCAGCCCCCCCCCCTAAACAAAAGTGGGAAATCACTGCCAATGCCAGAGAGGTGGGAAGAAAGGGAAGGAATTGGGGTTTTAGCCCCCCAAACCTGAAATCCTGGCGCCGCTACTGTATATATCATATATAATATGAGGAAGACGAAAAGGAAGAGCAGTCCTGAGACTGCTTAGGGACATCGTTTTCTTAGCCTCGGCATATCACTTCTATTCTGTCATCCTACTCTCCTGTTCTTCGTTCTCTCCCACTCTTTGTCTTTCTGTCTCTCTGTCACACCTTCTAAATACGGGTACTTTCTCCAAGCAATTTATTACATGTATATCATCACCCTGTCGCCATCAATACAGCGTCTTTGAAGTTCCTTCGATGTAGAAGGCATACCTCTTGTTGCAGAGGTGAGACTTTGGTATCTCTAAACAGCTCATACCATAACTCAACTCCTGCCCTGACTCAACTCCTACCCTGACTCAACTTCTGCCCTGGCTCAACTCTTACCCTGACTTAACTCCTACCCTAACTCAACTCCCACCCTGACTCAACTCCTACCCTGGCTCAACTCCTACCCTGACTTAACTCCTACTCTGGCTCAACTCCTACCCTGACACAACTCCTACCCTGGCTCAACTCCTACCCTGACACAACTCCTACCCTGGCTCAACTCCTACCCTGACACAACTCCTACCCTGGCTCAACTCCTACCCTGACACAACTCCTACCCTGGCTCAACTCCTACCCTGACTTAACTCCTACTCTGGCTCAACTCCTACCCTGACACAACTCCTACCCTGGCTCAACTCCTACCCTGACACAACTCCTACCCTGGCTCAACTCCTACCCTGACACAACTCCTACCCTGGCTCAACTCCTACCCTGACACAACTCCTACCCTGGCTCAACTCCTACCCTGACACAACTCCTACCCTGGCTCAACTCCTACCCTGACACAACTCCTACCCTGGCTCAACTCCTACCCTGACACAACTCCTACCCTGGCTCAACTCCTACCCTGACACAACTCCTACCCTGGCTCAACTCCTACCCTGACACAACTCCTAAACTCCTACCCTGACACAACTCCTACCCTGGCTCAACTCCTACCCTGACACAACTCCTACCCTGGCTCAACTCCTACCCTGACACAACTCCTACCCTGGCTCAACTCCTACCCTGACACAACTCCTACCCTGGCTCAACTCCTACCCTGACACAACTCCTACCCTGGCTCAACTCCTACCCTGACACAACTCCTACCCTGGCTCAACTCCTACCCTGACACAACTCCTACCCTGGCTCAACTCCTACCCTGACACAACTCCTACCCTGGCTCAACTCCTACCCTGACACAACTCCTACCCTGGCTCAACTCCTACCCTGACACAACTCCTACCCTGGCTCAACTCCTACCCTGACTTAACTCCTACCCTGGCTCAAACCCTGAGACTCCTACCCTGGCTCAACTCCCACCTCCTGACTCAACTCATACCCTGGCTCAACTCCTACCCTGACTTAACTCCTACCCTGACACAACTCCTACACTGGCTCAACTCCTACCCTGACTCAACTCCTACCATAACTCAACTTCTCCCTTGGCTCATCTGTTCCTAGGCCTTCCAATTCTTCTCGACCTCAACGACACTCGCCCTATAGCAGCTCCTCTGCCTCCTCTCTGCATGAAGTATTTAAATCTTACTAAATTATTACGAGTACGCAATGTTTCAAGTTCTAAGTATGTTCGCTACTGTATTGAATGTGATGCTATAGGTCCTAATGTCATTGCTGTGAATTATTTTTTCCAAATGCAACGTACTGTTCTTGTAGTCGTAATCTATAACTTCTATTGCGCCGATGTATATTGCACAATGCATCAATCGATAGCGCGCTATATCCAAGTTGTAATTAATTGTAGTCTATGTGCAGAAGATTAGTCCATAAGACAGAGAGGATATAATTATGATCCTGTTGTTTGATGTGGTTGTTGGTTTAATAATATTGCTCAATTGTAACACGTTGGTTACCTTAGTTCAAACTGCTAAAACGTGTTCTTCAATAATTTTAAACCTTTTTGACTTTGACGTTTATTATCGTTCTGTGTGAAAATGATGCTTATTAATGTGAGAAATTATCTTCATTTTTGTTCTGTGTGAAAATGATGCTTATTAATGTGAGAAATTATCTTCATTTTTGTTCTGTGTGAAAATTATGCTTATTAATGTGAGAAATTATCTTCATTTTTGTTCTGTGTGAAAATGATGCTTATTAATGTGAGAAATTGTCTTCATTTTTGTTCTGTGTGAAAATGTTGCTTATTAATGTGAGAAATTATCTTCATTTTTGTTCTGTGTGAAAATGTTGCTTATTAATGTGAGAAATTATCTTCATTTTTGTTCTGTGTGAAAATGTCTATTAATGCTCCGAGTGAAGTTTTGTTTATTAATTTGTTCTAAGTCAAAATTAATTAATGTTGGGAGTGAAAAGTTTTACTTTTATTAATGTTCGGGGTGGAAATTTTTTTTATTAAATGTTTTCGAGTGAAAAGCATTGTTTAATAATTTTCTCGATAAAGTGTCTGTTTATCATTATTTGGAGGAGGCAAAGTGTTTTCCTGATGTTTCTAGCGGCGTTTCGGTTCCTTTGCACGCCAACGCAGCCGATGAATTTACGTATAATTTGGTCAAAATGGCTCGATGTCGCATCATAGTCGTGGACTCAATCAAAGAGAGGAATCAGGTGCTTGACTGGAAGCAGAAACTGCCACAACTGAAGACCATAATTCAGTATGGCAATGACAAGTTCGAAGAGACGGACGATCAAATCAATGTAAGATTTCTTCTGTTTTATGTCACAAGGAACACTTTGACAGGTCGGATGATCTAGAGAGGAAAATTTCTTGTTTTTAATTTCAATATTTTTAATGCTCTAAGGCAGGGGTTCCCAAACTAGGGTGCACGCACCCCAGAGGGTGCGACATGTCATTTCAGGGGGTGCGACAAAGAGGAAAGTTTGAATTTAGGAATGCATTGATAATACGTCATGTGTGTGTACTTCGGCTTAACGACACTTTTTCATATAGAAGATGATCAGTGTAGGAGGCAGAGTACAACCTCGTACTCCACGTTTATATTAGGACCGAGCCACCCGCAGTAAAGTATCCGAGAAATTAATTGATAAACGGACCGACCAGGAATCGAACCCGGGCCGCCGGCGTGGCGAGCGGGCTACCAAGTTCGGCCACTCAGGATCTCTCGATAATACGTTATGAATGGTTGAGTTTCATATAGGATAAGTATCCTAAGTAGGCTAAGACCTTGAGATTAGAAGTTTATTTCCATGTAACATTGTATGCCTGTAAGGCTTACGGCTAACAATAGGCTTGTTAGCACAAGTTTCAGTGGTAACAATTTCGTGTATGCTTCTTCAAATGTGATAATACTTTTGTAAGGGGTGCGAACAGTGGTCAAACATTTCTCAGGGGTGCGGGGCATAGAAAAGATTGGGAACCCCTGCTCTAAGGCAGTGTTTCTGCGCGCCACGGCACTCAAAGGTGCCGCGAACCACCTATGTAGGAAGTCACGCTGTATGACAGAATGGGTAAAAACGTGAAAAGCCACCAATTATCACAACTGACAAAGGCATATAACTATTTTTAAAACATACGTAGCGTTAAAGTAGACGCAATAATACCAAAGGATGCAAGGTTCCATGATCGTCATTACTGAAGAACTCACTGGAAGAAAAATAAATGAAACTAATAATAAGGCTGGGTGCGGTTGACCGAGTGACTTCTATTAACGCCTCTGATTGGTGAGCATTGCAAATTTATAGATGCAATACAATACAATAGTAAGGTGCCTTGCTGTGAAAAAGTTCCCAATGGGAATAAGGCCTTGGATACCTGTGCGCCCATGCAGGATTGCAGGGTCATTCCAGAGAGGAGTTGCATTTGCATTTCTTAATGTATTTATAATATTTGTGATTTTACATAATAATAGACCATTCAGTGTCCAGTTGCACTAGCTGCGGCGGTCTAGTGTAAATCTCTGAGTACGACAGTTAATGGTTGATCTATTTCATCCATAATAACAACTTGAAGCAAATAATAATAATAATAATAATAATAATAGGAAAAACTACTAAGGGAAAGGGAACTTGCCGTGTATGTTGGGCAGAATTTAAGACACACTCATCGGATGGCACAATTCATCGTCATGGACCTAGGCTTTCTCCCTGCCCCGGATCGAGTCAGCCACCGGTAGAGATACTAGCCCCCAGCGCGATTTTGTCGCCTTCCTCTACGACCGACCCTCAACATCACATATCCATCATATCACAGCCAGATTCTGAAGGACAACGCGGTCTTCTACCTCCAGTATCGACACTCTTGCACCCGGTAGCAAGAGGCACGCTTGTCAAAAGAATTCCCAGATCGGCAAGAGCATCATGCGCCGCCCTTTTGGGTGAACTCATAGAGGCTGTCGTGAGGGAACCAGAAGACACTGGGAAATGGTCGGACCTCTTAGCCTTTGGAGGGTGCATTCTGGTCAAGCCAAAAAGAGGAGGAGTCAAACGCAAGCTAACGCGGATAATTATCTCTAGAATTGCGAACTGGCGTTCGAAAGGACCGGATTACCATACAGACGATGATGAAAGTAGACCAATGCCAGTCCGTCGTACAGGTCCGATTAAACGTGACTCTGCACAGCACCTAGCATCGGCAGTTGCAAGCAAACTGGAAGATGGAAACTACAAAGCTGCCATCCGTCTTATCTGTAGTGATGACGAACCAGCTCCCGACACCCCTGAGACGTTAGCTGGACTGAAGGCGAAGCACCCGCCAGCTCCGTCGGACAGGAAACCTATCTGTGACCCAAAGCTTTCGGATCGGTTTGCTCCGCTACAGATTTCAGAGCGATCGATCGTCGAGGCCATTTCTTCGTTTCCCGCTGGTTCGGCAGCTGGTCCAGACGGCATCACTCCACAACACCTCAAAGACTTAATTTCTATTGGAGTCGATTGCAACCTCGTCCGCCACCTCAGTGAGCTGGTTAATCTTATGTTGGAAGGGACCTTGCCGGTAGAGGTCAACGAAGTCATATATGGGGCCAATCTGATAGCTTTGAAGAAGAAAGATGGAGGCATCAGGCCAATCGCTGTCGGATACACATTGCGACGCCTAGCTGCTAAATGCGCGAACGCCCACGCTGTTGCCAGACTGTCTACCCTACTCGCCCCTATCCAACTGGGGGTTGGTGTACCAGGAGGCGCCGAAGCAGCTGTACATGCAACCCGCCGCTGGGCCACCTCGATGCCGACAGATAATGTTCTGGTCAAACTAGATTTCGCCAATGCCTTCAACACTCTTCGCAGGGACTCACTTCTGGAAGCGGTTGCAAGAGACATTCCTGAACTTTATCGTTTCGCACATGCTTCATATTCCTGCAAACCGATGCTAAGACATGGACCTAATATTATTCGATCAGAAGAAGGAACCCAGCAGGGCGATCCGTTGGGTCCATTGGAATTCTGCATCACATTACAACCTATTCTGTTAACTCTGAAATCGGAGTTAAGAGTGGCATTCCTAGACGATCTGACACTGGGAGGCAAGGCGGATGTGGTGGCCAACGATGTTCAGCTGATCGCTCAGGAATCAGCTAACCTTGGGCTCCAACTAAACCGCGCGAAATGCGAAGTTATCTTCCAGAATGACGACAATAAAATCGACGATCCCTCATTCTATGGCTTCAAACACACGCCATTAGAAGAGGCGACACTGTTGGGTTCACCTCTGATGCTTGGGCCAGCCGTCGATAAGGTGTTGAGTAAAAAGGCGGATGACCTGGAACGAGCGGTTGGGAGGCTCTCCATGCTTCACTCGCATGACGCTCTAATCCTGTTGCGAAATGGATTGAGCGTGCCAAAGCTCCTCTACACAATGCGCACAGCCTTATGCGTCGACTGCCCTAGTCTTACAAGATTTGACACACTGTTAAGAAATGGATTGTCCAGTATTTTGAATGTGGAGCTATCTGATGAGAAGTGGCTCCAGGCATCCCTTCCGGTGAAGGATGGTGGCCTTGGGATTCGCTGTGCTGCAACGCTGGCACTTTCTGCCTTCTTGGCATCTGCTGCGAGCACTAGCGAACTCCAGGCAAACATGCTACCACCGGAATCAGCTGATACCTCAGACGATCTCGTAGATACAGCTCTGAAAGCATGGACACTACTCACGGGTTCAGAACCACCAACAGGATCAGCAGCTCATCGCCAAAGAGAATGGGACAGCCGCTGGATAAGTAAAGCATGGACAACTCTGCACGAATCGGCGAACAACACACTAGACCGGGCTCGTCTCTTGGCCTCTCAGGCACCACACGCGGGAGATTGGTTGCTAGCGCCTCCGGTTACTGCATTGGGACTCCGTTTAACTGACGAAGTAATACGGATCGCGGTTGGAATGCGACTCGGGACGACACTGTGCGAACCTCATGTGTGTCACTGTGGTGAGAGAGTCGACGCCAGAGGACTTCACGGTCTGGCCTGCAGAAAAAACGCTGGCAGACATCAACGGCATAACATCCTCAACGATATCATATGGCGATCTTTCGGAAGAGCAAACATCCCTTCTCAGAAAGAACCGTTGGGCCTCACCAGAGAAGATGGTAAACGACCGGACGGCGTGACACTCATCCCGTGGTCATGCGGAAGATGCCTCACTTGGGATGTGACAGTTTCGGATACATTCGCAAAGTCACATCTGGCAACAACATCAACCGAAGCGGGTGAGGCCGCAAACCGGGCAGCCGCCGCCAAGAGATTGAAATACGCCACAATCACCCGAACACATGCTTTTGTGGCGGTAGCACTTGAGTCCAGCGGTGCTTGGAGCTCAGAAGGATTGAATTTTGTGTTGGAGCTTGGACGAAGGTTGACGGATGCAACCCATGACACCCTCGAAACAAACTACCTATTCCAAAGACTCTCGGTAGCTGTCCAACGCGGGAACGCCATCTGTTTTTCCTCGACCTTACCATGCTAAATTACTCACTTTGCTATAATAATAATAATAATAATAATAATAATAATAATAATAATAATAATAATAATAATAATAATAATAATAATAATAATAATAATAATAATAATAATAAAATAAATATGTCGCCTCGAGGATTACAACCGCTACCGACGTTACCTGCACAACTTCAGAGTAAAACATTGCTTATTAATATCTGACACCTGAGAGATTATAGATACCTCGGGTAAAAAAAAAAATAATAATAATAATAATAATAATAATAATAATAATAATAATAATAATAATAATAATAATAATAATAATAATAATAATAATAATAATAATAATAATAATAATAATAATAATAACGACAATCTCAGCCAGGGTAGTTGAAACTAGCTGGTGTTATTTGCACAGTGGAAGCATTTCCTGAAGATAGGGAATGACGTTGCACCAGATGTCCTAGTGACACGAACCTTGCAACAAGCACCGAATCTCTGCTGCTGTGTCTTACAGACGGTAAATATCTATCTGTCTGTCTGTCTGTCTGTCTGTCTTTCTGTCTGGCTGGCTGTCTGTCTATATTTTTTATCTTCCTAATTCTCGCTAATGTACATGTAGTCAATGTGCATATCAGTTTTAACACTGCAACTAATGGCGTTAATTCATTGATTATTAATTAAAGTCGGCGCCATATGAATCACTGTTTCGTTCAATACAAGAAAAAGAAGTTGTCTTATTCTCAATATTTTATAGTTAAACGTATTTTAAACCATTTCTGCCACTTCATTTTTGCTAGCTTGTCTGTTATTCGTATCTCATTGTAGTTTCGACTCCTTGTTAGCCTTAAATTTCAAAATTTGCATATTTATCTATTGTTCCTCTTTTAATCGTAAAATTATTTTAATGGAAACCGTTATGCTTCCTCTGTGTAAAAATATGTCTGACACTTACCCATGTTGAACCGTCTGTTTGATTTTACCAGGCAGGGTGCAGTGGATTTCCAAAGAACGTCATGCTATCTCACGACAATGTAAGAGACAATGATGATGACGGTTATAATGACGAAATAACGACGATGACGATGATAATGACCGTGGCAATGATGACGGAAACGAAGACAATGATGGCAGTGGTGACAATGACGATAACAATGACAATGATGATGGTGATGAAGACGATGACGACGATGATGCGACGATGACGACGACGATGATGCTGGTGATTATGTAATGTAATTAGCAACTTCTATTGCGCCGGTGTCTAATGCACGAGGCATCAAACGATGGCGCCCAAAAACCAAGCCGTAATCAGGTCACCATCCAAAAGATCAGTCCGTGAGAGACAGAGAGACAGCCTACGGTGGATAAGCAATTTGAAAGAGGTAAGTTTTCAGCCGAGAACGAAATGACACAAGGGACTGAGCAGAGCGCACAGACACAGGAAGAGAGTACCAAAAGGTAGGTCAAGCAACTTGAAAAAGCTCGTTTGCCAAGAACAGTTCTTGATTATGATGCTACAACGTGACGACGATTGCCACGATGACGACGACAATAATAATGATGATAACGATGTTGTTGACCCGATGGTGATGAGAGTTTTGCAACATTTAGGCCTAAGTTAGAACGCCAAGCCCTAGAGACAGGTACTTTGAAAATATTATAAAACGTACTCAATGAGTTTAAATTTAATTTGCATAAGACGATGAAAATGACATAAGGCTATTATTGGAAAAACTAGAAAAGTAAATGGGGCTGCGGATTTTAAAGATTAATTAAAAATCGGTTGATTGTTAAAAATTTTAATCTATTAATTTCGGCTTGTTCGATAATTTTTTTTACTTATTTCATGATGTCGAGCGGCTCATTTCTGGAGTAAACAATATGGTGAGCAATGATATTGTGAAACTTTAAATTGGAAAATTAAGCGATGATTTTGCATTTAAGGTAAAATGCTGATAGAAAAGTCGAAGATGGCGACAAAATTAACTGTCTTCATTGCAATAAACAGTTCGCTTAGCGTAGTTCACCATCAGCAGGTAGAATAATTGAAGTTTTTTGTAGAAAGTACACTATAAAAATTTTCACGTTTTACGCAACATAATATTATACCAAATTAATCATGTTTAATCGATTAATCGAAGTAAAATGTTAGAAATTAATCGATTAATTTTTTAATCATTACCAGACCTAAATTTATGAATGAAAATGTTGATTTTCTTGCATGATTTTCATTCTACGCACATAATTACTCTGGCATGTATGTATGCATATAAAATATGTTTATATTTGCATGCATGTAGCCCATGTATGTAGGTATGTATAAATGCATGTATGTAAGTATGTTTGTTTCTATGTATAGTGTATGTATGTGTAAGTAGGTTGGAGATAGGTTGGTAGGTATTATGCAAATAGATGAGGGTAATTCTGTTATTATATTAATTATAATTGTAGATAAGTAGTTATGCAATCGTATGCACTTGTGTAGGTTGAAAAAATGATTGCAGACGCAATCTCAACAGTACCGTAACACTGTAGTCGAGTATTTTGTATTGCGTTTATCAATGTATACAGCGCCTCTGTCTGTCTGTCTCTGTCTCTGTGTCTCTGTGTCTCTCTGTCTCTCTGTCTCTGTCTCTGTCTTTGTCCCTGTCTGTCTGTCTGTCTCTGTCTCTGTCTCTGGCTCTGTCTCTGTCTGTCTGCCTGTCTGTCTGTATGTCTGTCTCTGTATCTGTCTCTGTCTGTCTGTCTGTCTGTCTGTCTCTGTCTCTCTGTCTCTCTGTGATCTCTCTGTGTCTCTCTGTGCAAGCACTGCGTCTCTCTCTGTCTTCTCTGTCTGTTGTCTCTCTCTAGAATTTTTCTCTGTCTCTCTCTTGGAGAAGACTCTCTTTTCTGTCTCTTATTGTTGATGTCTGTCTGTTGTCTGTCTGTCTGTCTAAAAACTTCTGTCTGTCTGAGACCACTCTCTCTCTCTCTCTCTCTCTCTCTCTCAGGAGAAACTACTCAGATCCTAAACCACAGTCTTTCAGCAAAACAGAGTCCAAGACAGAGACCTTCAGCATTGCAGAGTCTAAGATATAGACGATGTGTTTGTAGAGTTACGTTAGGCGCCTTTGAATTGTATTTAACAAATACTATAACGCGTATGTCTTCTTCTTCTGCACAAAGCATCAGAGATTGGCACGATTAGTCAAATTGCTAATCGATTAGAATTAGATGTTGAACTTTGCTAATCGGTTAGACGTAGAATTAACGAAATCTTGTAGCTAAGCGATTAGAATTAGAATGAGCTGTTTGTCTAAAACTGTCTAATCGATTAGCTAATCGATTAGAATTTCAATTAGCAAAATCTTGTAGCTAATCAATCAGAATTAGAATTAGCTATTTGTCTAATCGATTAGCTAATCGATTAGAAACTAATCTATTAGTAACCCTTCTCTGCAAAGCATGATGACTCATAAACCCAAACCGTGTGCTGTACATTCAGTTAGTCTGGGGAGCGAATACGATTGGCCGATACATGTCGTTGAGCGACGGTAGCGGCGTTATGATCGGCTTCATACCGCTGAGCACGATCCTCGGTCTGACTGTCACCGTCAACATAGCCGTACGATTCGGAGCCACTGTCTACTTACTTCCCACGACCAGAAACAAGGTACCGATTTCGCGGACTTGTTCTCTTTTACAGTAGATAAACCTTTATTTACACGACATCTCTGTACATTTTATGCTGCGGGACTGTGCCGTGGACTGTGCTATGCTGAAAGACTATCATGTCTTGGAATGCGTTGTATTGAAAGACTATGTCTTGGACTGTGTTGTACTGAAAGACAATGTCTTGTACTTTATGCTGAAAGACTATCATGTCTTGGAATGCGCTGTACTGAAAGACAATGTCTTGTACTCTTATGCTGAAAGACCTTCATGTCTTGGAATGCGTTGTATTGAAAGACAATGTCTTGTACTCTTATGCTGAAAGACCTTCATGTCTTGGAACCGTTGTATTGAAAGACTATGTCTTGGACTGTGTTGAACTGAAAGACTGTGGCTTGGACATCGTCTTGTTTAAGAGTAAGCTTATTGACTCTGCTATACTACAAGACTATTTGTTTTACTCTGTGTCTTGAACTCTTGTACCGGAAACGAGCCAATGACTGATTTCGGTTGTCTGCACAGGTGTTCTGCACGTGATCGTATCCCGTAGACTCCTCGTGCACAAAGCATAATATGAAGATTATTTGCCATCCTACTATCTTCCGTGTTTAACCCTGTAGCTCTATTAAGTAAACAAGTAATTAAGTATAGCACAACAGAGACTATTTGAAATAATTCTGCCTTGGTAAATTTATTATATTTGCACATCAAATGAAAGATCTAAGAATGGAGAATGCTAAATAGTTGTAATTTTCTGATTTACTTGAGCATTTTCTTGCTACAGATGCGTAATTTTGACGAATTTTCTGATTTTTGAAAAAAATCTTTTAGACAGTTGAAATAAATAGAGGGTGTCATAATTTTACAGGTGAGACACTTTGTAGTTTGTTGATTGATATCTAAAATCAGTGATAAAATTCTGTTATTGAAAAAGAAGCAAAACTGTAGAAGAAAAAATGCAGTTTTGAACATGTGTAGGTTGACAGAATGATGCAGACGCACTCTCATTAGTATAATTCCAATATGAGGTGATTTTGTTCCTTGTTCATAATTTGCCAGTATATACTGTTGGATTGTTGTCTGTATCATTAATTTGTTTTTAATATTATGTTTCATTTAATTTATTTTTAACCAGGGGCGTAGCCAGGAAAAAATGTCTGTCTGTCTGTTTCTGGGGTTTCTTGGAAATGGTCTCTGGTTCAGTTTTGTCTGTTTGCATGTAATTGCATGATAAAAATGTCTGTCTTTATTTGGGGGTGACTCCACACCGTCTGTCCCTTATGTATGCCCACGTTTTAACACTGATTTCTGTAATAATTAGTGTCTATTTTAAATTGGAGTTTTAGAAAATAACTGCAATAACTGCAGCACAGTTGAGTACCTAATGCACTCTAATAGCAACTGCAATGTCTAAATCCATGATAGGAGGATGTACTGCCATGCATGCAGCTGACAAGATCTCTCTCTCTCTAATGGCAGAGTGTGCACTATATTATGATCAGTAACACAAATCTTTGCAATTTGGAATTGTTCATTTCAAACTGAGCATTTATGAGTCGGTGGGTGCCTAACTATGGACATCATGGGTTAGATAATAGATATGTTTATAAGAGGACCGCCAATCAGATTTAGTTATAAGATCTGGATGTCTTATTCAAGAATAGGACGTTCATCTATATCAAGCAAATGTTTATTGTGGCAGGAGTAGGCGACCCACATAAACCCCTTTTGGTGAGCGCGTTGCCAAGAATTTTGCCTAACTCATCACAGGAAACCATATCACAATGCTATTATTTGCCAATCTTTTTACTAGTTACTGTCTTCTGTCTAAGCTGAGGTGTGGGATTCAGCCACTGTCTACCTATTTCAGTTCGACCAGAAACATGGTACGTGATGGTCGAACGGACTTGTTCTCTGAATGACAAGAAAATGTTTATTTAACAAGACATCTCTGTACATTTGAATACACATGACATGCCAAAATTGTTGTTGTTAAAGTAGTCAGTCTAACAATGTATTAGGATGTTCCAGAACTATCAATACTGTAAATCCTGTGAAAAAATGCTCAGGCACGTCAAAGGTTGTCATGACACATTGCGATGGGATCGAGCAATACATTGTACTCATTAGTCAGGCTCGTTGTTTTTTTTCCATTTTGAAAGAAAAACACTGCCAAAGAATGTGTCAGGTGCCTCAAGATACTTCTTGTGAACTGTTTTGAAAGTTTTCATACCTTTAAATAAACTGGTTTTCAAGAGTAAATTGTGCATAAGCCAATATTGTATCGACTATTCATTTTGAACTGCCATTTGAAAAAAATGCTAGTGGGAATGACCCAACGTTCCATTTTTGGAACATCCCAAAAATGACCTTAAAAGTGAAATATCCCGTAGACTTATCATTTCTGTTTTAATAGCATCAACATAGGCCTAAACACATATCTAAGCCATCCTCAAAATTCCACCTAAAAGGCATAGTGGGTAAATAAAGGTTAAAGACGGATTATCTCTTCGATTAGAGGGGTCACGCCTCATGTCTAATGAGTAAATTCAGCTGACAGAATATAAACGAATAGAAATATAAAGTATGCAAAATAGAGAATAATAGTAGGCCTACAAGAGAAAAAGGAAAACACCAGAATAAGGAAACAAATTAGTTAACACTTCGGTATTACGAATGATAATAACGAATAATGATGACGGTGCTCCTGCTGCTATTAATGATGATGGTCATAGTTATGATGACGATGATAATGATTATGATGACGATGAATTCTGACTGGTGCAGGGCATGGTGGCTCGTGTTCTGAAAGAAGTTCGCCCGACGATATTTTTCGCTCCTACTGTTTTCTACGAATTAATCCATCGAGAGCTCGAATCGAAACTGAGGCGCAGCTCCATCGTCCGACGAATCGTCAGCAGTTGGGTGATGAAGCTCGGAAGGCAGGCGTTCGATGATCAGACGAGACGGTCAGTGTGTTCCCCACCCCCAATGCCCCTTCCAATGCCATCGATGCTACTGCAATCAGTCAGTTCGTAAATGTAGTCGTAATCGTGATCGCACGCTCCAAATTTATATAGCGCTAACCGCAAGGCATGCGCAGGCAGCAGTTCATTCACGGGTGTCCGTATATTATTATGTAGCCTATGTCTATATTATGTTCGTCCGTCTGCCTGTGGGCGTATCTCTTTCTACACTTGTATCTGTCTGTCCGGTCGTATACATGTGTGTCTTTATCTTAGTCCTGGTCACTGGTCAGTATGTACAGTACTTGTGTCTGTATCTCCAGGGCCGGATTTAAGCATGGGCTCCACGGGCTCCAGCCCAGGGGCCCCCACCACTTAAGGGCCCCCACCAGTTGCAATTTTATTTTTTCCCTTCCCTGCGTGTGCTATCTGACTAACAAAGATATTTTAAGATTGACTAGTGAGTGGATCTGAATCAGTGAGTGGTCGACTTCTGAATGATCACAGTACTATACAATCATGATTTTGAAATATCCCGTTAATATTGTTCACGACTTAAGCGTGGCATCTGCAGCTGTTGACAGATCATCGTACTTTCAACTCAAGCCGAGGTCGTCTGGTAGGCAGATGTAGGCAGATACATCATGGAAATATCTCATGTATCATACATGAGATACGTCCCAGGCTCGGTCCCCATGCATGCAGCAGACAACCTGTGCACAAGCCAGCATCCTGAGCTCCACCCCGCAACAGCATCTTGTTTCAGGGTGAGAGGCTGGGAGAAAGTTGGTATTCTGTCTAAGCTACAGAATTCCGTTCCGGTGGTGCTTTTGACCTCTGATGACCAAAAAGTGTTCGACTGTAGCAGTGTCAAACACAGCTGTATGCTATAATTTCTGTGCTGGTAGTGGTTTTGAGACATGCAGTCCTATAGGATTCTAAATTTATGTATGCATTGTATCAGGCCATACAACACAGTTTGAATTTGCAAATCAGTATTACTTAATATAATTCGAAGAGTCTTAAGTAATTTCAGCTGACATGAACCGAATTGGAGATCGGCATAAGGGCACTAATCGGCCTAGTGGCTCTCAAAACGCAAGTTAAGTAAAGAAAAAGCTTCTCAAAATGAGAAGGTTCTTGCAGACACCTCGTATTACTACTTTCCTTCAAGCAACTGCTGTCATCTTGGATGATGGTCAAAATGCAGGTTCATCGGAACCTGGTGTCATTGGATTGTGGTCGAGCGCCAGAAGCCGCGCTCTCTGCTTCAGATAAATTTCGTATTGACAATTTTCTACCCGTCATCGATCAATTCACAACCGAGTTGTCAAAAAGGCTAGCACCATACGAACTACTCTGCTCAAGGTTTGGTTTTCTGTCTAGGCTTGAATCATGTAGTGATCATGAAGAAATACACAACTCAGCAAAAAATCTTGTAGCAATATATGACGATGATCTCGATGAAAAATCCTTGGCAATGAGCTCGTGCAGTTTTCTTATTTTGTCAAAATGTTTGAAGGCGAGACGGGTAGCGCAGGCCTCAGCATAAGTCAGAAGCAATTCATGTACCAATTAATAGGCCTACTTGACAAAGGTGTTGAAAGTTCATTTCCAAATGTGGAAATTATGCTAAGAATGTACATGGTGCTCATGGTCACAAATTGTAGTGCTGAACGCTCATTTTCTAAGATGAAGATAATTAAGTAAAGAACAGGCTTCGCACAAGCATGACACACGATAGACTTAGCCATCTTGCAGTGTTGAGCATAGAGAGTGATATTCTACGCCAATTGGATTTTAATCAGTTTATTGATGACTTTGCCAACCGAAAAGTGCGTAAAGTCTCTATTGGGCCTATTCAAATATAGATTTAAATGTAGGCCTAACTGAGTTAATGAAAACTGACTTAAGCTAGCTGTTTTTAGTCTGGAGCTTCCGTTTATCACTCTGTTTACTTTCTTTGTTTGTTTGTCTGTATCAGTGACTTCTATTAAAAATTGCATAAGAAGTTTAAGCTTATCTTTTGTTTTGTATTTGAGAAATTATTTAATACATAATAATAATAATAATAATAATAATAATAATAATAATAATAATAATAATAATAATAATAATAATAATAATAATCTTCGTTTAATATTTTCAAACTGACAGGAACGCAGTATGATTACAATTCATAGTATGAACAAATGATGGAAAGTTATTACAGGAATCGAATTTAACTGTTTGGCAGCCATGCACGGCGCCCATCACGTCATATACTGCTCATTTTCTCAGCGCCACTAGTCTTGGCGAATGAAAAGGCTGTGTCGACCTTAGGGATGGTAGCGGAAAGCGATCCCTCGACCAGTCGTCCGTTGAGGCAACGGTCCAGAGTGCTACCATTACCCTAAAGTCCTAAACCCCTCCCCTATTAATTTAACCATTACCCTAAAGTCCTAAACCACTCCCCTATTAATTTAATAGAAGACACTTCATTTATCAGCCAAATGATCTTCCCAATTTTTATATGAATTTTAAAAACATCAGTCAATAACAATTAAGTCAACAATTTAAACGTTGTCTTTAGCAACTTTGCATGAATGAGTCAGTATGATATGTCAAATCTGTTGGTATGGGGTTGTCCCTGTGGGCAACTGCGCATCAACAAAAGCAAAAACCCCGTTGCACAGAAGGGGCCAAGGCGCAAGGGCCCCACCATACTGGGCGCCCATGGGCAGTACTTGTGTCTGTATCTGAGTAGTCTATCTCTCTTTTTTTCTGTCGATGTCTGCATGTGTCTACTTCTCTGATTTCTAAACACACAGAGTGCAACACATTTGGAAGTAAAGGCGTGTGATTGTGTAGGGCGCGTCCTCCTCCCGGTTGGTCGTTGGCTAATCGGCTTCTGTTTCGGAAGGTGCGAAAGGGACTGGGACTCGATAGATGCCAGGAGTTATTCGCAGCCGGAGGATTTATGCTCAGATCGGACATCGACTTCTTCCTCAGCCTCGATATGCCGCTACTCATGGCATACGGGCTGACTGAATCATCCGGTAAGCTTTTTTGCTATAGATTAATAGATCAATTCCCCAAAGATAGGAAGAGGAAGAAGGAAGAGGAAAAAGGAAGAAGAAGAGGAATAAAAGGAGGAGGAAGAGGAAGAGGAAGAAGGAAGAAGGAAGAGGTAGAGGAAGAAGGAAGAGGAAGAAGGAAGAGGAAGAGGAGGAAGGAAGAGGAAGAGGAGGAAGAGGTAGGGGAGGAAGAGGAGGACGAGGAAGAGGAGGACGAGGAAGAGGAAGAGGAAGAGAAAGAGGAAGAGGAGGAGGAAGAGGAAGAGGACGAGGAAGAGGAAGAGGAAGAGGAAGATGAAGAAGGAAGAGGAGGAAGAGGAAGAGGAAGAAGATGATGGTGATGATGATGAAGAATAATGAGCGAAAGACTGTAATTATGGTTGCAATTAGCGACTCCAATGATCGCACCGCAGTCCAATGCACAAGGCAGCAACCCTTGGCATACACCCAAATTTCAATACGAACAGCGTCGTAAACTTATTTAAAACATAATTATTTTAGCATTGATTTAATCGCTCCTCCCGGCTTCTACTTCTACTATGGCATATTTCCATCTCTCATCCAACTTCTATATTAAACTTCTATTATAAATATTTTGATCGCTCATCCAACTTCTAGTTTTACTGTAATAATTTAGAGTCAATACTATGGCTTCATCGCTCATCGACTTTTCTATCTGCTATTAATATGCTGATCCAACTTCGATTGTTACTGCAATAATTTAGCATTAATGCCGTGATTTCATCGTTCAACCAGCTGTTAGTTTACCATAACATATATTTTTGAACTGCTTTACGTGTTAGGATTTGGGTATAAGCGGATAATAAGCCAACCGTTGGTGGACCGAGTCCTAGAGGTGTCAGGACAATTATTCGTCTACAGACTTTTCGCCGACAACGTTATTTGATATTGTCACTTTAAAATGGAAGCTGGATTGATGAAAAAAACTGTTTCCTAAATGGAAGTGGGATTGATGAAAACATTCCTATGTTGAAATAGAAACTTGATTGATCGAAATAATATTTCCCGCAATTAGAAGCTGGATACCAAGCATGATGGATGGATGAAACTAGGTTTTCGATTGAATAGAAGGTGGATTGATGAAAATAATTGTTTTCGTAATAAGAAGCTGAATCCATGAGAATATTTAGTTGCCTGCGTTTTAAGAAAGCGGCCTCTGTTGATTAGCCCTAATGGATACAGCTACACTCGTAGAATGTCTGTAGACGAAGTGTCTCTAGACGAAGTGTCGTAGACGAAAAGTCTGTAGAGTTATCGCGGAACCAATCCTTGCTGCATTCAGAACAATTTCCAACAGATCAGTTCAATAAGGCAGAGGTTGGTGTATCGGGTTGACCCTTAAACTGGTCTTTATCTGCCCGTTAAGCAAGGTGTTTTTATTCCACTTAGCAACACATGGGTGCTACATATATGATCCATTTACGTAACATGGCGGATATGGTCCTGGATTTCTGCTTTTAGGATCGCACACGTGCTGTTTGCTCGAGAAGTTCCGTATTGATTCAGTTGGAGTTGAAATGGACGGATGCCAGACGAAAATTGTAAATCCAGACGCTAATGGAGTGGGAGAGGTCAGGCTTTCCTATGTCTTTCATTCATTTCATGTATGTATGTATGTATGTATGTATGCATGTGCATTTGTTATAGCGCTCCTTCAAGATTTCTACTCAGAGGCGCTCCCGACTACAGCGCGGACACTGAATCGGAGTTTCACGCCGAAGCGCATGAGCAATTGCGAGTGAAGGACTTGCCCAGGGTCCCTACGCGGCGGCTTGAGGTGGATTCGAACCCGCAACCCTCCGACTGCAAGGCACCGAACATACCCCTACACCACCGCGCCCCACAATCTATCTTTACTGTTTAGTTGAAGTGGTAGGTTTAAATCCCTTTTCTTCTAGAATCGTTCCTCTTGAGCCCACAACTCGGCTTTACTAAGTACATTTACCGTAAACTATCGATGGGAAGAACAGACGGCGAGAGAGATGACTCATTTGCCGAGGCTAAGAAAAGTGAAGTTGTGAATATTTTTATCCATGGCTGACTCTCAGGAAGGCTCATGGGACTGCGTTTCTGTTTCTTACGATCTTGCAATGATGGCTCTGATATTCATCCCAAAATGTCTCCGCTTTTCTAATAAGTGAAGATGGCTCCAGTTTGTGCCTCAGCGTCCTCCTGAAAACACTGTCATCATCATCATCATCATCATCATCATCATCATCATCATCATCATCATCATCATCATCATCATCATCATCATCATCATCATCATCATCGTCATCGTCATCGTCATCATCATCATCATCGGTTCCTGACGCAAGGCATTTGAGGCCTAGGTGAACAAATAAATGATCTCCATTGTCCTCGGTCATTTGTCAAAGCCATTGCTCCTCTTAGTCCAAGTGATGTCATGTATTCATTTATATTTTGTATCCTGCGTAGTCTTGGTCTGCCTTTGCTTATTTTTCCTTCGAATCTTGCATATAGATCATTGTGTGGGATTCTGTCTACATGTCCAAACCATCGGAGTCTTCGTTGAACGACTTTGTTTAGCAAAGTTTTTGGATACCTATGGTCAATTGGTCATCTTATGTAATCATTTCTAATTTTCTGTAGTCTCGAAATACATGCGATCTTCCGCAGCAAACACTATAGGACATTCAAACTACGATAGCAAACAGTTACAGCATAAATTGTCATGACAATGATAATGAAAACTGAATAGCGTGATAAGCAAAGCATGACAACGATTATAAGTGACAGGAAATAAGTAAAATATGAATGAGTGATGAAATGAAAGGAAAAACGAATGAATGAACGAACCGAACGAACGAACGAATGAATGAATGGATGCGAATACTGCTTCAAAACTACCTTGTAACTGATCTATGCCAAGAATGATATGCATATACAGCGCAGTTATTATGGCTCCGATAACATTTCGCGTGAGCTGAAACTCTTAAGAATTGCTTGTCCCTGTGCAGCTGCAAATCGGAGGCCGAAATCTGGCAATGGGATACCTCGAATCAGAAGAACTAACGATGAAATACTACACAGAAGATGGAACTTTTCGAACCGGAGACTTGGCTCGCAAGGACGCCGATGGCTTCATCTACATTGTCGGAAGAAGATCTGGTAAGTTTTCTGTATGATTAGATACAACAGCCACAATCCACAGTGACATGGGAACAATGACATGCCGCCGGGTAGCCGTAGAGTTGCCCAATATTGTCTCGAGACAGTGTTTCGGTCTTTTACGACGTGTCGAGACAGGTTCTTTGATGTCTTTACGGCTAGCCGCCGGAACCTATTGCTAATTCAGTCTCGAACTCGCACAAATTTCTTGACTTTTCGGAAACTGTCTCGAAGCGAAAGTCTGGTTCTCTCGTAGAATTAGGTCTCCATGATAGTTAAAAAATCGCTCAAACTGTCTTTAGTTCTGACAGTTTCGTACTTGGATGGGGTCATTAAATTCGAAAATGCTATTTGGCATCAACCTTTGGCGGAACTACTAAAAAAATGACAAAATTCTTAATGGGCGCACGAACCCCTAGTTACGCCACTGAGATTTCCCCTCTGGTTTCAAAGAGTTAGACTTTGTAGATTACCGTACAAGTTCGGACTTATTGAAACTGTACTGTTTAGAATGACTTTTGTGTGCCACTATTAATTGTTCCTTTTATGGCATTGTAGCAGATGTCCTAATGTCTAATTAATTGGCTTTTTGGAACTCTATAGTCAATACGCGTTTTGAACGAACTATGTTTCAAGCCGTAATTTTTTACGGCTAGCTGAAAAGGTAGTTTACGTCTTTTTACGGCTAGCCGAAAAGCCGTCGTAAATTTTCTCAAGCCAGCCGTTAGCCCAAAAAATTGCGGCTTGGGGGTATGCATGGGAACAATGACATGTATGCGGGAAACGTAGAGTTGTATTGTCTCGAGACAGTGTTTCGGTCTTGAGACGTCTCGAGACAGGTTTTATTATGTCTGGATCTCGGTCTCGGAACCTATTGTATCGGTCTCGGTCTCAAAGTCATTTCTTGACTTTTCGGAAACTGTCTCGAAGCGAAAGTCTGGTTCTCTCGTAGATGCGGTCTCCATGATAGTCCTCTCTCAAACTGTCTTTAGTTCTGACAGTTTCGTCTTGGATGGCGTCATTAAATTCGACTGCTGTTGAATATCGGGGACACAATTTGTACATCAACCGGTACTAGTACTACTAATGTATTGACAATCTTAATGGAAAACAAGAAGTTTTAGATTCTCTCGCCTCTTATTGAAAAGACATTCAGCATAGCTGCAACTTCAGCTCCTGTAGAAAGAATTTTTAGTCATACTGGACTTCTAGATGGTCCTCATCGTGCACGTCTAGGAGACATTCAAACTACGATAGCAAACAGAACAATGCCGGGATCTCGTATTCATAAAATGCAATGGTATATAGTAGCGATAAAAAATGTTTTCGTAGATTATCCATAGTCACCAACTTAACGGAAGAAGCTAATAATAGGAAAAGAATTTTCGTAAACGATCCATAATCACCAACTTAACGGAAGAAACTAATAATATATATATATATATATATATATATATATTACATACTATGGTAATAGACTAGTAGGTAAGTTTGGAAACTGGGACAACAACTGCAACTTCAGCTCATGTGGAGTCATACTGGACTTCTAGGTGCGTTCTCATCGTACACGTCTAGGCGACGCTATGCTTGAGTATCTCGTATTCATAAAATGCAATGGTATATAGTAGCGAGGAAAAGAAGTTTCGTAGACGATCCATAATCACCAACTTAACGGAAGAAACTAATAATCGGCCTATAATATATATTATATACTATGGTAATAGACTAGTATTATATAGGTAAGTTTGGAAACTGGAACATGAGTAGTTTACTTGTTAGTGTTAATGCCAATCTGGTCTAAGCTTGGAACTCACTTAGTTATTTCAACTTCTTTGCGCAGGTAACTTGATTAACGGTTAATAATTATTATGGTTTCACGTCAAACAATCGATAATTCATTGCGCATTTGATTCATCTACCTCCCTTTGCCTCTTTTATGCAAGAGCTTGAAGAAGATGCTGTTTGGTTTTTAAATCATTGTTTTCAGTCGGCAGCGCCTCTGATTAGTCTTTCTGAAGTGGCGCCAAATGAATAACAATTGATGCCTTTCACTTAGGATGAGAAAAGATTAGTACGGTATTCGTTGATTTTCTGGCAGAAATCGTGACGCTGTCTGGTGGAGAAAAGATCTCAACGATTCCAATCATCAAGTCCGTCATGTCAGATCTACCGTTCGTCAGCCACGCTCTCATTATTGGTGACGGAAGGCCATATCTTGCACTACTAATGACAATTAAGGTTCATTTTTAAAATCATTGTCTACGTAACGAGCGACTTATCAGGATATGTATGTATGTATGTATGTATGAATGTATGTATGTATGTATGTATGTATGTATGTATGTATGTATGTATGTATGTATGTATGTATGTATGTATGTATGTTTGTATGTATGTATGTATGTATGTATGTATGCATGCATGTATGAATGTATGTATGCACATGTATGATTGTAGGCATGTATATATGCAATATGCAAATATGTATGCATCTATGTATGTACTGTATACTACTGCTGCTACTTCTACTACTACCATTGCTAGTATTGACAGTGTGATTAATTATTGTTATTATGATTTTCATTGTTATTATTGGGAGTTGCAGTAGTAATTTTACAGCAATACGCGGCAGTGATATTATTGTTATTATAGTTACTATCATTGTTACTACTACTAGGCTACTACTACTATTATTACTGTTATAATTGCTATTGCTAATTATTTATTAATTACAGACGGAAGTAGATGAGAAGACTGGCCAGCCGTCGGACCGTCTGACTGAGCGGTCGGTCACTTGGTTTCGTAAAGCAGGTTTCAATGTGAAGCTCGTTAAGGACATCGTTCCAAAGGCGAATTCAAAGCTGCTTGAAACGATTCAGGTGGTTATTGACCGAATCAACGCCCAAATTCCACACGAGGCCCACCAGATCAAACGATGGACGTTCCTCTCCAGTGACTTCACAACCGCCACCGACGAATTGAGTGAGCCTCACCAAACCAATCAGTTTAAGCACATTCCTATAAAATGAAAAAATAATACAATGTAGATGTAAAGTAAATGTAAATGAGACATTTTGCAATAGCCACCGTACGTACGGCCTTGACCCTGCTGTTCGTTTGAATTGGTACAACGCCATTTGAGGTATCCGTGTGCTAACCCAAGAGTTCATGTTTCTTAAATAAGCCACCATCGGTGTGAGAACCGGTAACTAGACGCACACAGGAGCCTGGGATGTGCGCTCTTACCGATGTAGCTAACCTAGCCAGTAGGACCAATTTTGGAGCAACGACGCCCAACATTGGCCAGCGTTGACTCAAAGCCTGTTTCCTGGCTGGGAATGCGTTGAGGTTATGGCGCCTTCAAAAGTGTAAGCCCCTACGACTGAATATAATGGCATTACTTATTTTTTCGTTCCCTACGATGTGTTTACTCCAGAGTTACATGTACATTAAAAATATATAGAAAGAGTAGACTACAGTAGTACCGTTAATTGCGCTAAGAGGCAGCGATAGGCATGATGTGTTAACGAAAAGTCACGATCCAAGGGGGGGCGGGGCGATACGATAGCGCATTGGATAACACTGGCATAGAAAGCGAGAGGTACCGAGTTCGAGTCCCGTAGGGCAGACATGCTTTGTAGGCTGCTATTAGCGCCGTGTATTGCAGGCTGTCTGTTCGTTTAGTAGTTAAGAATTATGTCTTCTGTCATTTGTGTTCTTGTGAATTGTTTCAATTGCATAACTGTACGCCGTAACCGGTTGCGGTTTATCAACCGGGTTGTTTCAATAGACGAAAATATTATATATTATATTATATATGATGTGTTAACGATATCGTAATCGTTATCATACACTCCAAATTTTTTAAAGCGCTACCCTTAAGTTAACCACAGGAACCCAGCTTATTCATGAGCGCTGCGACTAGTCAGAGGGATCGTCCTAAGATGAAAGGTGACGATCCAAGTGAATATCATATCCAAGTGGAATGTGAGAAGAGACTCTAGTTTTCATGAATTACACCCTGGCGCAATAGAAGCTGCCAAGTAAGTAATTGTTGGCAATGAAATTACTAATTAGTAACTTCTATCACAAGGCATCAATCGATGGCACATCAAAATCAGACCATAATCAGGTCAGTATCCAGAATGTCAGTCCTTTGGACAGAGAGACAGCAATTTGAAAGAGGTTAGGTTTACGTTGAGAACGAAATTTCTTCCTACGTTAGCTCTACGATTCCTAATGGAGGCCCTGTTACATCTCTCCGCTCTCTTAAAATCTTGTCTTTTTCTCGGGGATCCTCGCACTGGGAGCGCCTTTGATTGGTCTGCACTGCGACAGGCGCTTTAGAAGTTCTCAGACGCAATACATAGAATACAATAATTGCTGAAGTGTTGTCAAAAGTTCTTAAGAAAGTGTTTCTGGGCATTACGATTTTTCATGTTGTAGGTCCTACGCTTAAGATAAAGCGTTGGATAGTGGTGAAGAAATTCGCCGTCACCATTGACTCAATGTATTCGTGAAGCGAAGGGACTTTCACATGATCCGTATAGATCTGCGAGGTGCGATTGACCGACGGAGAATCTGGATTGTACTGTTTGTTATTTGCAATACAAAGAATTATCATCAAGTCCTGAATAGTTCAATGAAATAAAGACTAGTTCTTTAACCAGAACTCCGCTTTTTCTTTTGTATATAATAGATCTTCGTCTGTTCTTTAATATTGATGCTAATATTGATACTGATGCACCCGTTAATAATAAGTTGGTCTCCACGCCGTGGCTTCTGTGTGGCGCTGAGAAAGCTGACTGTTGTCACACGATCACTTAGAAAACTTGAAACTCGTGCATTTGCCGGTATCACGAAATAGAGTATCCGTCCTAGGACTATCCGGGGGGATGAATGAATTTATCCAGCCGGATGGACTATACCGGTATAGAGTATCCGGGGGATAAACCATTTCTATCTCCCATCGTGTGAAATTATCCCCGGGGGATAAAAATGCACAGGTATAAGGTATTATTTTTTTTAATGCGTATAATTTATGAATATATATTTTAATCAAAATCCAAAGCCAGAAATATTTAAAGCAAGTGACTCTAAGTGAGCCTTCAAGTTCAAAAGTCCATTTTTAAATGTTCACTTTGAAGCACTTTTCCGCTAAAGTGAATGCGCTCATTCAGATCATAAATTCAGTTCAACTGCTTAACGGCTCTATGAGGGCGAATAATTTTTGACGTATTTATTATAGAACTGACAACAAGCAGTACACACCACATTCATTCATTCATTAGTTAATCATGCTTTTTAAATTCATTCTTAATGTTTGCTGCTTTGGCACGTTTGTGCGAAAGTTGTTCAAGTCAGCTTGTTTCCCTTCTGCGTATAAATCTTTTCACTCAGTGACACCACTATGGCATTGCACTGCGGACCATTCCCACTTGAGCGCCACTGATCGGTGTGCACTGCGAGAGGCACTCTATAAATTGATAGATAGGCCTACAATACAATACCTGAGCCACTCTTCCAGTGGCGTGAGGGCATTGCTTCCAGAGGTCCCGAGCAGTGACATAACGAAGGGGGCAGAGTGAGTCATTTCTATCATCCTGCAAATTTTCTTCTGGTCTGGACACCGAAGTTCGTGTCGTTTAAAAGAAGGAAGACAAAAATGACTGTTGATATTTGTTTTTCTCCTTTTATACACTTCTATCGCATCAAGGCCTTCACGCAAGTAATTATGCGAATGGACTTACTCTGAGGCATTGCCTAATTAACGTGAGATTACAAGAGCACACAGAACACTAGAGCCCCTGAAGTGGGTTCGTTGCCTCAAATGGCTTCAATGGCTTTGCTGGTGTACCTATAGATACGAAACGACCGATATCAAGCGCGAGTTACCAGTGGCGTGAGGGCATTGCTTCCAGAGGTCCCGAGCAGTGACATAACGAAGGGAGCAGAGTGAGTCATTTCTATCATCCTGCAAATTTTCGATATCACTAAGGCACTTAATTAGCTCTTTAGTCCCTTATCAGTACACTGTCGTTTGTGACTGCTGATATTTGTCTTCCTTCTTTTAGACACTTCCATCGCATCAGAACTTCACGCAACTAATTATGCGAATGGAATAACTTTGAGGCACTACTTAATTAGCGTGAGATTACAAGAGCATACGAAACGACCGATATCAAGCGCGCGCTACCAATTCACCTAATTAGCACCTTCATCCATTTTCATGACACTGTCTTAATTGCACTTTGTCTGAAATCCCCTACGTTGTCTCCGTTCTTTCAAGGATTCAGGTAATTACGTCACTATTTAATGTCATCATTTGAGCAATAAATAGCACAGTAGGCCTACCAGAAATAAAATTAAATAGAGATCCTGAGTGGCCGAGTGGGTTGGTAGCCCGCTCGTCACGCCGGCGGCCCGGGTTCGATTCCTGGTCGGTCGGTTTATCAGAGATTAATTTCTCGGATCTTTACTGCGGGTGGCTCGGTCGCAATATAAACGTGGAGTAGGCCTACGAGGTTGCTTTCTGCCTCCGACACTAATCATCTTCGATATGAAAAAGTGTCGTTAAGCCGAAGTCCTACTACTAATAAAATTTATAAAAGTTATTTGAATTTCTAAACTGACTTATATTACTCCATATGAAGTTTTATATAAGTAAAAATTGTAAGTAGGCCTTCCAGTTTTAATAAAGTAAGCTAGTCTACACTCTATACTCAAAAGGTTTAGACTAGTTTTTAATAATTATGTTAGTTTATGTTAGTCAGCATGGACTAGCCTACGTGGACTTATGTTTACAATTTAAATTAGGAAAGATTTCAATATTTTTTATTTCTCAATTTCTTATTTAAAAAATATATAAAAATAAAATAATTGTTGTAGATTAATGTTACTTAGGTCTAGTTGGGTTGTTTGCTGATTAAAATTAAATTGTTTAAATACAGTTTTTACTTTCAAAATGAAGTACAAGATGTAACATAGTGAAATAATTTTCTAGTTTTTGTCCCGTTTTTCCGTGTTTTATTTGTTGTTGTTGAAAGGACTACGTTTTTCGTTTATGATTCGGTTTTAAGTTTAACATTTTTTCCAACTATGGTTCTAAATTGACTTAAATAGCACAATTTGTAATTAAGTTGCAGGGGGATACTTTTTGAATGGGGGATGATTTCGTACGACTCATGGGGATACTTTCGCACGAGGGGGATAGTTCTTCACGTTCAGATTCATCCGGCCGGATACTTCATTTCGCTAAGGGGATATAATTCTAATGGGGGATACTCTATTTCGTGACACCGGCCCAGCTGAATGGAATAAACTGCCGGACTTTATTCGCAGATCTTCAACATTAGGCCTATGCCGCCTATCGCTCTTCAAAAAGAATCTCAAGACTTATTTGTTCAAGATTTATTATGGCAAGACTTTCCTGTTACGCGCTTTTGTGCAAGATTCCTTTTGTTTAGGCGCGCTATAAATGACAGTTTAATAATAATTATTATTATTTTAGACCGATAATTGACAATAAATTCATCAATTACAGGAGCATAACTCCACATCAAGGTAGACAAATAGTTATAGTAGGCCTAAACGAAAGTGGTAACTTTCGTAATATCTGGATACATATCTATGGAATAGTAATATAAATAATCAACAGACGGCGCTTAAAAGTTATCTTTTAAATAATTAATACATTTAATGTTTCAACCTGTAATTAAATTAATAGGTAGGCTAGATGGCAGGATAGTAAATATTAGTTTCCAGCTTCGATCTCTAAATTGAGATGTAAACATGTATGCAGATTAAAATCGACCTACTCCACTATAACTTTAATAAATTAAACATTAAAACGTAATAAAACCAAACATCATAAGGTGTGGAAAAAAGTAAAATATTTTATACTGATGTCATTAGAAACCTTCTTGTTTTACGTCATAGTATTCTTTCGTTAAAGAGCTGCCATGGTAAATATCTATACTCGAAGATGACGTAGCGTTTTGCTTAGCCAGCATAATAGAATTTAAAACTCATCGTTTAACAAGAAACATGGAGGATAATGCCTTTTGAGATTGTTCTCGCTCATGTCGGAAATATTTAACCGTAAAAATGACCAGGTATTTTAACCAAATTACTTATTATGCAAATCCTCATTAACACTTATTAGCCATTACTGAAAATAGGCCAACTACACTCTGTGCCGGTCGCATAATTATGAATCTCAGTATCTGCGTATCTAATTGATGTGATCAGTGGCGGCGCCAGGATTTTCGGTTTGGGGCGGGGCTGTAGCCCTAAGCCCTTTCTTTTCTCCCCTCCCTCTTTTCCCCTTCCTGTACCTCCATCCAGAGGCGCAACACGATCCAGAAGTTGGGGGACCTACTAGAATGTCTGAGGGGGATTGCGAGCGCCGAAGGCGCGAAGCTGCGATTGCCGAAGGCAAGAAGCCCCTAACGACTAGGGGTATGGGGGAGCGTCGTAAGCTCCCCATCGGGGTCTGGGAACTGACGCAATTTTGAGCATTTCATGCCAAATGCAGTACATTTTGGGCTCTAATTTACCTCAAATTTTTCACCGATGATTTCGATATAAAAGTACCTAAACCATCTAGATATGTGAAAAAATATGACTTTATTATATGAATAAACTGAGATTTTAGGTTTTAGAAGAATACCACTCGCAGTCTCAGAAGTAAAAATTGAAATGTCCTCCTAGGCTTCTACCGCGAGCCTTAGTAGAATTTTAAAGCGTGATAAGTAGGCTACAGGTTTAGAGTGAAATTATACAGCAACATCCTGCACTGAATTCTTATAGACTCAGTTGAGTTTAGCGGCTTTAGCCTTACTCTGTATTCTATCGGCCAGGTCCAGCGATTTGTTAGGGGACGGACCTACTAGAACGTTCGAGTGGGAGAAATTGCGAGTGCGGAAGGTGCACGTACAGCCGCGATTGCGGAAAGCAAGAAGCCCCTAACGACTATAGGGATACGGGGGAGCGTCGTAAGCTCCGCCGACGCAATTTTGAGCATTTAATACCAAATGGAGTGCATTTTGGGCTCTTGTTTACCTCAAAATTTTCAAAAGTTGGGGGCACCGTCCAAGCCTGCCCGAAAGTTGGGGGACGCGTCCTACGGGTCCCATAGGGTGGTTGCGCCGCTGCCTCCATCCCTTCCCTCTTCTATACCCGACACAAAACCTGCATACAATGGAATCAATATACTGTACAGAAGTTTGAGCTCTATCACAAGAAAATCTTTAAGATGTTCCCAAATTACTTCTTTCATAGACCCTTACAGCTGTTACTGGGCATTGATTTGAAACAGGTTCTTGCAAGTTTTACTGTTCTCCACTTAGATTGATTGAAAACTATACAATAAACACGTTAAATCCTAATGTTTATTTCCTTGTAAAGCACAAATTTAATGTACATAAGCGACATAAAATCCCTAACAAGTTATTACAGCATTTTTCTACAGGAAAACTTTCAAACATGAATTTATTTGGACTGCAACTATGCCTCCTGTACAAACAACATGATGACAAACTTACATTCCCAATCACACTTTTTGTGTCTGAAATACTTCATGTTGGAATAGCCATCATGCAATACTACACCAAACCCATTAAAACATCAACATCATGAAGTTGAAAACACTTTACTTAAGAATTATTATCCATGGCAACACTTGGAAATTCTAGAAAAATAAAAATATAACAAAAAGTTTTTGAAAGAAACTTAAGGAAATTTCTTCAGTGGAGGCACACTGGACTTATTGCTCAAACTTAGCGTCGTTTGGCGAACGAAAATAAACGAAATTCTCGCAAAAATTTTAAGTTCTTCAAGTTATTTATTAATTAAATATTGATCGCATTAATCTGTTTCCCGCAATCCCGCTATTAGGCCCTTTGGCTTTTAGAACGGAAGTGAGTCAGTCACGCACTCAAGCAACCATAATAATTATAAGAAAAAGGTCGTTGCACGCAACTGAAACCGTAAAGTAAGTAAGACTGTAATCGCTAAAGATTAAAATAGGCCCTGTGAGTCTGTGACCCTGTCCATCATAATCAAGTAATATAATTGCCTCACTGCCTGAGATAGTTGATGATTTCGTTGCCGTTGGTCACTGTTCAGTTGGCTTATTATGAAGTAAGCATTGGCAGAGATTTCCCACTTTTTGTTTGGGGGGCTGAGCCGCAGTGGGGGGGGGGCTAGCCCCCCGGGGCGCCGCCACTGGATGTGATGTTGATATTTTAAAAGAATGATATTTTCGGTTTTCAATGCAATTGATCTAAACCCAAATGACGGACAACAGTTAGGCCTAGGCCTACTGTTATAATATTATGCTTCTACGAGTTTGTGCATTTGCTTTTCAATAGTAACTATATAAGTAAGTAAGTAAGTAAGAATGTTCTTTATTAAACGCAAGCAAACGCTCAGCGCTTTACATACAAAGTCAGAAATAATTTATGTATAAAGAAAACGATAATTAGAAGATAATTAAGTCAACTAGAAAACAGATGTCTAACTGTACAACATCCTAGCTAAGAAGCCGCGCCTGGTAAGGGAATCAAATCTAGGGAGGACACGGCTATGTGAGCGTGGGCGCAGGTCATGACCAGTACAATTGACAGGGGAGAAGGTCGTGGAGGGTGTGGCTAGTATTTGTTAAGATGTTTCTAAAGAGGTCTATGCCAGCTTTTTAGCAAAGCTCCTCAAAGGTGGGGAAAGATTTGGGTAGGAAACCAAGGCGTACCAACTAATATAACTACCAGCGGTGTGGGGATGCAACGCACTAGAGTCCACGACGTCCAGGGGCCCACGAAAACAATGAAATTATTAATCTAAATAAAATCCCTGCTTATTTGGTGACAGATTGACCGATCTATTAATTGTGAACTTGTGATATCCGAATGTATGAAACAAATTGAATGGCCTAGTCTTAGTTAAGGAGTATCTTCTGTGTAGGTCTGTAGGACCAATAAAGTAGAAAACTCATCCAAACGAAAAGAGTCAAATACCGGTTATACAGTTAAAATGTCTGTCTCGCACAACAGCGCAAATGCACCGAAGATGCAGAATTACGTCTCACTAAACGGTTTACATTACATTACACGACGGAAGCAAATCGCTGGCGCCATTAAGACGTAGCGGAGTGTGAGCAGACAGGCATTTGTCCTAGGAAGAATCAACTCCACAAGTCATTCGGTCCTAGGATAGGGCTGCCAACTTTTGATTTTGCCATTCCGGGACGTCCGCAGTCACTCGATGAACCAATTTACCCTGTCCATAGCACTTCGTGTAATGAATGTTGTGTCAGCCTATAGTGTAGGATATAAAGTCTACTGAAAATGGTATTTAATAATTGCAGTCGAATCATCAGAAGATAAGTGGCCTAAATTTAAAAGTAGAATCAACTTCAAGAAGAAAATGCTAATTAAATTCCAGTAACCTACCAGGGTAACCTGGCTTCAGGACCCAGCACGAAGTTCATAAATTTTTATATAGTTATGGGCCTGCAGGCATGCAGATTGCAGATAGGTCTATCATTTAGGCCTATTGGGTCTGCGACGGGAGAGCAGAATTTCGCTTTAACTTCAACTTCTGCTGAGTTTATGCCGTTTTAAGCAGTTTCAAATCACTGCGTACAAAGTCGTAGAACTCGCGATCAGCACGTGTCATAATAAAATTTATTTTGGTGAACAATTCCGCTTTAACAAAGTCGGTGCTCAGGTAATGGCGATTGTCAGACCACATGTCGTTCATAATGCTGAACAGTGAACACTCTGTCGCAAAAAACCTTGGAAACGGGAACTGACAGTTCGTAGGACAAACAGCTAAGCTAAGTGGTTTTATACGTTTTGAAGCCTTCAACCCAGCATCCGATATTGAGCCAACAACGTCAGGTGTGATAGAGTGCGAATACAACATTGGTCGTACAACTTCTCGAGTTTAGTGTGCGAAAACAAGAACGGAATTTGGTGAAGTATGTATCTACACCAAATTCCGGGATTATTTCGGATCAATCCGGGACACGGGACGTACAAGGCCGATTGCGGGACTGTCCCGGCGAATCCGGGATGGTTGGCAGCCCTATCCTAGGAAGAATCTACACCGGCGCACTTGGTCTCAGAAAGAATCAACTCCCCATTCAATTTTTGTAAACATTTAGAATCGGGGTGCGTAGGTTTCGTGAGTCTCGGTTAGTATCAGGTTAAGCGTTGCGAGAGTCGGTCAGGGTAAGGTTAGAAAACGTGAGGGTCGGTTAGGGTCAGGGTTAGCGCTAGTGTCGTCATTAGAAAACATGGTAGCTTCTGCGCAGCATGCCAAAAGATACCGTCAAACGCCAGTAAACTTACCCATCCCGATACTAAATGTTCACCTCAATTTGTCCTAAGAAGAATCAACTCCACAAGTTTATTTGGTTCCAGGAAAAAAATCAACTCCCCATTCAATTTATCCTAAAAAGAATCAACTCCACAAGTCATTTGGTCCTAGGAAGAATCAACTCCCCCCATTCAATTTGTCCTAGGAAGAATCAACTCCCCCATTCAATTTGTCCTAGGAAGAATCAACTCCCCATTCAATTTGTCCTAGGAAGAATCAACTCCACAAGTCATTTGGTCCGATCTCAAACGAAAACACTCCCGTAGTGTTTATTCGCTGGGTAGAGTGTTTTTGTCGTAGTATGGATTAACTCTGGAGTCATTATATACTAGGATAAAAAAAACTCCCGGAGGCATTTTGTCCGGGGAGAGCATTGAGCCTCCTACACCGGGGAATTCTCATTAATGAATTAACTAAATCATTTTCCTCATAATCTTTTGATAGGACTTTCCAGGATTAATCTCCAGGATTGAATGAAAGCAGCGTCGATGACATCGGAAAACCAAAAGGATCCGAAAAAAGTGCGGAAGGGAAAGAGGGAAGGGCGTAGAGCAACGGATCCTGCATGGATTCCGGAGGGAGAAGAGGAAACCCCCGTCAGCCCAGCTGCCCGTGTGCACAGGCTAAGCGTTGACAACCCACGAATTCTCTTTCCAAAGGCGAAAAGATCAAGTGAGATTTACAGTGAAACAATAATTGAGCTAGTATTATTCGTCTGTCCTTACTATAATTGCTGGCATGTTACGGGCTACGGTTAGCCATTCCGACTGATAGTACACCAATATAAAATAATTATGATGAAGTGGAGTTTTCAGCTTGCCGAAAAGATTGTCATGGTTCTATAAGTTAACTGGCTGAAATCATTTGACATAGTTCTATAAGTTGACTGGCTGAAATCATTTGACATAGTTCTATAAGTTGACTGGCTGAAATCATTTGACATAGTTCTATAAGTTGTCTGGCTGAAATCATTTGACATAGTTCTATGAGTTGACTGGCTGAAATCATTTGACATAGTTCTATAAGTTGACTGGTTGAAATTACTTAATATGGTTGGATCAATTGACTGTCTGAAATCATTTTGACATGATAGAATAAGTTTACTATCTGAAAGCATGTGACATGGTTGATGTTTTACCAATACGATTGTAAGCAGCATCATGATTCACTTATCACGACGTAATCCATCATTTCACATTACAAACCCGTGACTCCTCATTCAATCCTGTTTTACTCGCTTGAACATCTTGAATCTGTGTGTGTTATCAATGCTCTTCACAACATCTACCAAACTTATGAGGCATACAAAATACCTTAAGATTAGGCTACATAATGATCAAGGCACTTGAGCCTCACGTGGTAGTTTATTGGGGAAAACTCATCTATACCCCATCTGTTAAGTAAGGTTATTAGGGTTGATCGCAGTGTTACGTAATTTAATAAAATTTAAATATAAGATAATTGCGACAATTTCCAATGAAACCTAACGCTAAGAATCTTTGCAGTTACTCGTTGATTATATTGCAAAGAGTTCTGTAGATAGACTATGTTAGGCCTAAGTTCTATTAATAGGTTAGCTAATTGACTTGGTTGAATCAGTGTTACCTGATTACGGGCATAGTTTCGGTGCAACATAGGTTGATGCATTGTGCATTTGACACCGGCGCAATAGAAGCTTTACATTTACAAAGAACTGGAGAGAAATTTCATGTCTTTAGGTCAGGACGAATTGCTTCCTGCTGAGCATTATATGTCAACAAAAGTCGATCAACCGGTTAAACTGCTGATAGGCGAACGAGAGCTTGGACAGAAACCCATCACCATCATGTCCGTTCTTCGTCTGAACTTCGAAAAATATCCGGAAAGGAATGCCTATGGTTAGCTTCCCATTTACGATTACTAGCAGGGTTCTGGGAATGGATTCGATTACAAAAGTGACTGCTTATCCGTTGCTCGACCCACTTTCGTTTTTAAGGAAACGCCAAAACCTCACTTTTTCTCATTGACCTTTAAACATCTGGCGACTGGCTATCTCATGTTAACTACGCCTAACTACATTTCTGTGTGACTTTGTCACGTTCAAAATGTTTTTACTAATGTACTAATACACGATTTAGCTATCGCCGTTTCAATTTGTGTGAGAAAACACTACAGATACAAGCAAAACTATATCCATCATATATTCAAGAAAATTATATGTGTAAATTTCAGCCCAGGTTCGGAAAATTAGATTTTTTAAAAATAGGTTAACCTCCAATAGTTAAAAGCCTCCTAGACTGTTAGAGCACCTCACAAAGAATTCCATCCACTGGTCCAGTGATACCAATGAAGAGCGATCTTGTTCTGGTGTGAAAGAAACATGTGCATTACTATAACTAATGTATTTTGAAAAACTGCATTACCTGAGTTCTATTTGTGTGCAAGGGATCGCGAGTGGCTAGGCTATATTCTACCTATTCAGATTTCAGTTGCGAACTATCAACTAGTTGTTCAAAGGCTGGCGAGACTCTGTAGACTTCTAAGGGTGGTCACTGACCAGCTACACACAAACACACAAATTCATCGAATGACTTGCGGGCATACTGGCCAGTTGTATTCTTAATACATGGGAGAACCGTCAGGTCATCGATAGATTTAGGATTCTGTAGCGTATAACTGGTACTCTGATCATTCTATCAGTTGATACTCCGGTTTGGAAGGGCTCCGCGACAACTCGTCTACAGACTTTTCGTCTACGAATGTATCTGTATTCATCAGGGCTAATCAACAGGGCCGCTTTCTTAAAACATAGGCCTACTAAATATTCTCGTGGATCCAGCATCTAATTACGGAAACATAAATTTTCATCAATTCCCCATTTTATTCAATCGGAAACTTAGTTTCATCCATCCATCCAGCTTGGTATCCAGCTTCTATTTACGGGAAAAAATTATTTTGATCAATCCAGCTTCTATTTCAACACAGGAATGTTTTCATCAATCCCACTTCCATTTATGGAAACAGTTGTTTTCATCAATCCAACTTCCATTTTTAAGTGACAATATCAAATAACTTCGTAGACGAAATGTCTGTCGGCCAAATGTCTGTAGACGAAGTATCGTAGAGGAAAAGTCTGTAGACGAATTGTGATACCGTTTGGAATAGCCTATGTTGGGTAAGGCTCTATGCGTGAGAGAATCGGAGATCGACGACTTTCCAGTTTTCTTCGCATTGTTTTGCATATTGAAGACCTTTTTCTTGTACGTCATCTAATTTTACAAGAATCTGACGTAATTTCAAATTGCGTGAATCTAAGTAAGTAAGTTAGTTAGTTAGTAAGTTAGTAAGTAAGTAAGTAAGTATATTCTTAAACTTTAACATCATACATGCTAGCGCAAAAACGCCTCCGATAAATATCTATACAAGTGGCGCTATAGAAATATCTGATTACGATAACAATTACGATATCAACTGAATAATGATATCCAATAAAAATCTTGACTTTTCCTGATCATTTCGAAATCCCGTTTTTGTATTATTTCAGCATACAAACCCGATGATACGTGGCAGTATATCACCTACAAAGATTTATTCGACCTTGTAAGGCGGGTCGCTAAAGGATTCATCGCGGTAGGCAATATATAGGCCTATACACAGATTAGCATAAGCCTTAATGAAGTAAATAATAATAATAATAATAATCTTTTCTTTATTGAAGCGCCTGACAAACGCACTGCGCTGTACATTTAGGCCTACATGTTATGCAATTGAAACAATTCACAAGCACACAAATGACAGAAGACATAAATCTTAACTACTAACAGAACAGACAGCCTGCAATAGGCTACACGGCGCTAATAGCAGCCTACAAAACTTGTCCGCCCTACGGGGCTCGAACTCGGTACCTCTCGCTCTATATGCCAGTTTGTTATCCAATGCGCTATCGGGCCCCCCCAAATATTTATCTTTGAACCTATCTGATTATACCGTGGGCAATGGGCATGGTAGCCGATTGCCGATTGGCGAGAGACCTCGCCTGACGTGGTTAGTTCTTGTTTGAGTCTCTTCTGAGACGGTTACTGTTTAGGAACATTCAACAGGTCATTCATTCACAATTGCTCAACGTAATCGATTGCTTCTTTATCGTTAGACATTAGCGCAAAATATGTGTGTAAAAATATCATATTAAACGATTAATTTGATTATAATTATTATTATTATTAAATAAATTTATAACGCGCGCAAGGTCACACCGAAATGCGAATCTGAGGCAGAAATTTGATCATTTACGTATGCAATGTGATATAACAATGAAACATTGGAGTTAATGCTGTCAAATCGAAGTACATTAATATTTAAGCTCCTACATTCCCTCATGTTAACAATAATACCTGGACTTCACTCAATCCTCTAGCTTATGCAAGTGTTAAATGGCTTGTATGGTCTTTGATATATGACTTGAATAGCCTACTATTGGTTGTCAGAGCAAAAGTAATGTTGCGCATTCATTCATTCATAAATTTATATAACGCCCCTTCAAGAGGACTACTCAGAGGCGCTCCCGACTCCAGCACGGCCAAAAAGTACAGTTTTGAGTTTAGTAAAGAAAGCTTCAGTAAGAGTCCCAGGGAGCAGGCGTATATCCTGGGGGGAGCCCGTTCCAGACCAATGGGCTCACCACGGAAAAGGCTCGATTCTGAAGTCTCTCAGAAGCGCTCAACACGTGGCCATCAAAGAGCTGCAAAAGTGCGTCTGTCAGAGTCTAGAGAAAACCATATCTTCTTCTTATTATTTCTCTTCCATCAGTTTCCCGACGATGAGGCCCTTATGAAGCCTCTCCAGTGTTCTCTATTCCGTACTATGCTGCCGATCTTTGAGAAAACCATATAGCCGCGTGCAACACGCTCAGACTCTGAGGGCGGAAGAGCATTCCAGATCCGTGACGCCGAAATCGAGAAGTCCCGACGAGCACGGGTGGTGGACTGGTGGTTCGAAACGAAGGTACAATCAAGTCATTTCGCGAGGCAGACCAGAGCCTAGAGGGGCTAGACCCAGCTGACATCGTCGTACCAAGGCAGCAATCCTGTACTCAATGAGCTGCCGGGTAGGGAGCCAGCGTAAAGTCTCCGCTTCCTTCGTTCTCTCCCGCGAGACCTCTCTGAATGTTTCTATAGACTACTTAAGACCTTCCTCTTTGACCGGATCTGGGTCGGGAGCGCCTTTGAGTAGTTATCTTGAAGGGGCGCAATATAAATTCCATAGATAGATAGATAGATAGATAGATGGATGGATGGATGGATGGATGGATGGATGGATGGATGGATGGATGGATGGATGGATGGATGGATGGATGGATGGATGGATGGATGGATGGATGGATGGATGGATATGGATAGATAGATAGATAGATAGATAGATAGATAGATAGATAGATAGATAGATAGATAGATAGATAGATAGACAGACAGACAGACAGACAGACAGACAGACAGACAGACAGACAGACAGATAGATAGATAGATAGATAGATATAGCTCTGGAGACGTGACCAAATTGATCCAGTATTAATCAAGCGAAAAATTCAGAACTGTTTATTTACTTGAATTTATTTCTTATTAATTTTCTTGTCAGTTCGGTTTACAAAGACACTATGGAGTCGCTATTATTGGACGCAACGCCCCTGAGTGGGCAATCGCCAATTTTGCAGCAATATATGCAGGGTGAGTAAATAAGTGTAGTACGTAGGTCTTACTGAATTGTTACGTTACGCTGTTTTACAACATCCATAACGTGTTGAAATAATGCCGGTGCATCAATTGTAACGTAAGGGGTCGTCCATTAATTATGTCAACAAAATAGGGGGAAGGGGGTTTGGAAAAGTTTGACAGTTATTGACAAGGGGGAAGTGGGGTTCGTTACAATTTGACGTCAACAAATTTTTTCCAATGAATCAACACAGACCCTTGAAAATAGTAGCGAAAACATTAAGTAATGCTAAAAATGTATAAAGTGCTTAATGTTTAATACTACTAATAAGCTGGTAATAAACTAAACTCATATAGGCCTAGGCTATTTTGAAATTCGAGATTGAATTTTTTAATGTAGAAATAATTGAAAATATCATTCTACATGTATTGAGCCATTGTGTTTCTTTTTTGTAGGGGGCGGGGTTCTGGGATTGTTGACATAATTTTTTAGGGGTCCGTCAATGTTTGACAGTTGTTGACAAGGGGGAGGGAGGGGGTCAAAAACTGCCTAAAATTTGTTGACATAATTAATGGACGACCCCTAAGCTAGCAACAAAATCAATCCGCGTCCACTAACAAAAGAGAGCGCAACAAGATTTTGTTGTCAACAAATTTGAGAATGTAGGAAATTTTATTTCGATCTCTGAAGTGGTGTTGTCTTTGAGCTACCTGTTAATTAAGTAGGCGTAGACTAATAAAAACCAAAAAACTGCGTGTCATATCGCGGGTCAATCGGTTGGGCTTCGAACTGTAGACACGCTCTATTTGTAGCATTGTCTTCATTCGCGAAATACAAAATACAAATACAATTTTCAAAAGTTTTTGAAATACAAATAGGCCTAAAAAATACAGTTTTACAGAATGTAGGCCGGTACTTGTCGGTTAATTCACCGCCACACACATAAATCCACTATACGAAATTTAACATTGAAAAATTAGTTCACCTCCATAATTACTTCAATGGCAACTATAACTGTTTACGCGTTTCTTTCCTTTTAAGTACCGTTTCGGCATTAGAAAACATGGACGACACTAACCCTAACCCTGACCCTAACCTACTCTAACGGCGCGTAACGACGCATAACCTCAACGTAACCGATATGGACTATAAAACTTCAAGTCGTGAGGGTCGCTTAGGGTCAGGGTTAGGGTTAGTGGGTTAGTGTCGTCATTAGAAGACATGTAAGCAAACAGTGCGTAAATATATGGGAATGTGGAGGTGAACTGGCCGACAAGGTACAGAGAGGAAACGTGTGGCGGTGAATTAACCGACAAGTACCTGTAGGCCTATTTGAGAAACAAAATACAAATGAAGCCATCATCGGAAAAAACCACTACAGTCTATTTTATCCAATATTGAGTTTACTTTGTCCTGTTATACCTAATGCTATAGACCATGTATTATAATTGCCATAATTATGTGTTTTTAAGAAAAACCACGTCATTCCATAGTTACAATGAAAATAAAATAATTATAGCGTTGATGTAAAACCACTGGAGTCCAGGACTTCGGTGTTTCTTCCATGAAGTAACCTAGGGGCTACTTTTGGTGGACTATAATTGATATTCCATGGCAACAGCTCGTGGCGTGTTTTAGTGGTGTGCAAATTTTATTAAAAGTTAAAATTTTTAATAAAGGTTAGCATTGGATTATTTAAAATATATCTTTAAAATAATGGTATAATTAAAACATTAGATTTCATTCTGTGTGGATTGGCAGGACTAGTGTTTTGGGTAGTTTATTGTTCTTTGAAGCCAAAGATCTGCCCAGCTTCGGCAGTACTCAACCAGCAAGCTATGATAAAATATTCAGGCTTAACAAAATAAATACTACAGTTTTTGGGCCCTTGTAACGTCATGGCTGTGTTACGGCGCCATATAAATTGTCATTATGATTTTGGTTAAAATCTCACCTTATTTTCTTTGGAGTGCATGGTTTAGAGATACGTTTGAGTCATTGACAAGTAAAGTTCAATAGCTGATCAAAACAGGCAATTTTTCACCATACTTGAATTTTTGAATTAAATATTTCAAAGTTATGGTTGGAGGTAGATTTATGTGAAAGTCCTCTTGTATTAATAAGAGAAGATCCCACTGTAACAGAATTAGGTATCAACTAAACATTATTACTTTTTCTCAGATCACTCTCTAACAATGTTGAAAGCTGAAC
This sequence comes from Aporrectodea caliginosa, assembly GCA_020284085.1. Lineage (NCBI taxonomy): Eukaryota > Metazoa > Annelida > Clitellata > Crassiclitellata > Lumbricidae > Aporrectodea > Aporrectodea caliginosa. The sequence continues at coordinate 73,055 of JACEVL010000536.1, read as the reverse complement.
AGATTGAGTATAGGCCTATATAGGGCCTATCGCAGTTCTAAAAGTTGTCATCGTTGTTCATGGCCACAGTAGTTTATAGAGGTCGTGTGCAGTTTACGAATACCTCAGAATTGTCAGGGCGGAGTTTGTGGACTCTTTTTGGGAGACAGGCATCCAGCGTCATTTGAAGAATGACAGGAGGGTCACAGCAACTAGGATACAGTGATCAACATAAGCAACCTTATGAAGTTCACCATCAGACCGTTTTCACAAACCTTTAAGAGTCGTGCATGTTTGATCTTGGCAGGTACCTCAACTAATGACTTTTAAATGAAAACAAGCAATGATAACTATCAAGACAGCTGAGAAACATTACTTTCCACCTTGCATCTTGTCAAGTGATTTCATGACCAACATGTCAAGTATTCCTTAAGGAATCATCAAATTCTAAACCTTGAAGTGATACTATAATTATTCAGTGATGAACGCAACTGATTCTAGTATTTCCTTTCATATCATGCTGACTATTGGGCTATTGTTGTGAAAACAATGTTTTAAAAGTATATGATATTCCAAAATACTCTAAAAGTATATGATATTCCAAAATACTCTGAAAAGTATTTAAAATACAAATACAAAAATAATGTATTTCAAATAATAGTTCATATACTTTGTATTTAAAATACTTCCCAGCATTGATGTTTCCAGCCTACCATTTGTCTGTAAACTACTGAACTCGTAGTCCAGTCTCGGATCAATGGATTACTCGGATTACTTGACTTCCAACTCACTCTTTAACCCACACCAGTCTGGTTTTTCCAGGCGGCACTCAACCAAAACCCTGCTCACTTCCCTCTTCAATGAACTTGTTTCGGCCATCTCTAATCAACATGTATCGAGTCTCTGCCACCTTGATATTTCTGCAGCAGCCTTTGACACCGTTGACCGCAATATATTATTGCAAAGACTGTCGACATCGTTCGGTTTGACTGACACTGTTCTCCTCTAGATTCGGTCCTATCTGTCTTCCCTCTCCTTATCCGATGAAACATCGGAAATCTCATCTTAATCATGCCTGTAGTGTTCCTCAGGGTTCTGTTCTCGGGCCTCACTTGTTCATCCACTACACTACTCCACTCAGCTCACTCATCGAAGCATCCTCAGTTGACGCTGACAACACCTAATTAATCATCTCTTTCTCTCCAAGCAGCTTCTCCGACTCCATAGATCATCTTCTCCATGTGGTCACAAAATTAATGTCCTCCTGGATGACCTCAAATCTCATGTGCCTGAACCCCTCTAAAACTGAATTCATACTTATAGGTCCATGAGCAACTCAAGAAAATTCCAGATCTCTCTATTTCCCTCAACCTTGACTCTGCATCCAACCACACTTTCACTGCAAATTCTCCTGTGCGCAACTTAGGTGTAATTTTTACCAAATCCTTTGCTTCTCCGGTCACATCGCCCATATTCCCGCTCGTCTTTCTCCCATATCCTCGCTCTATGCTCGATTTCAAAACTGCATAAATTTGCATAATGTAGTTCACGCTAAATTAGACTACTGCAATACTCGTTTTCTGAAGATAGACATAGACCAAATAAACCGCCTCCAAGCTATTCAAAATGACCTCGCCCGTGCTGTTGTCAAAATCACTCCTGTCCTGAGATCACTCCACTGGCTCAAAATTCCTGAACGAATAGAATCAAAAGTCATAATTATCACTCACCTACAACACACTTCAATACTCCAAGCCCTCCTATCTCAGTCAGTTGTTCATGGTGCAACCTCGTCGTTCAACCCGTTCCTCATCTTCATCGTTTAAATTTGCATATGGCTCCATAGCCGTAGCTGTCCCGCCTGTTTGGAACATACTCCCGCCAACATTGCGACAAATATCCGATCCATCCTACGAAGTACGAACTCAACTCACCAAAACCTCACCTCTGGCTAACCCTCCTTAGGTCTTTTACTCAAACCCGAAAACGCTGCTTGTTCACAAATCATAAATCTATTCCTCGTCTTCCCCTCGCCGTTTCAACTCTAAACACCGTAGCCGTATGACTGTCGGCCTGCCTGACTCTCAGGATTTTGACCCCATGCCGATTGATTTTGTTTTGATTAAGCGCCCGTGAATAAGTTGGTTCCCGTGAATTCGCTTTTGTGGACGCTGTAGAAATTTCGAGTCTACGAATCATACTTGTATGAAAGTATGAAATTTTACGATTTATCAGTTGACTCGTGGTGCTATGTAAACGCGCATTTAGAATTACGATGACGAACATCTAATTCAAGTACGCAGAGTACTGTTTGTATGTTCCTTCTGTTTCTGATATGACTTCCAGCGGAATCGTTGTTCCTATACCGACGGTACTTTCAGCGGACGAATGTTGCAGTATAATACAGAATACACGATGTAGCATAGTAGTCGTCGATTCGTCAAAACAGCTGGACACTGTCGCGGAGATTCGCAACCAACTGCCGTACATCAAAGCCGTCATCAAGTACGGCAAAGATGACGACGAGAAGTCAGTTCAGTTTCATACGGTAGGATATTACTATTTGGATTTGTAATTAGTAAATTCCATCGCGCATAAGCCTTGCGCATACAATTAGAGTATCAGCCAACGACGCATCAAAATGAAGTTATTAGATCAATATCTAGAAGATTAGTGCGTAAAGACAGAAAGATAACGTCTCATGGCTAGGCATTAGGAAAAAGATATAAAAAATGGAACACCAAAATTAAACCGTTATTAAATCAATATCTAGAAGATTAGTATTTAAAGGCTGATAGGCAGCCTATTGTGGCTAAGCAATAGGAAAACGAAAAGATTTGAAAATGGTCAGATATAGTTCAGAGGTTATTGTTTGAATTATACGATTGCCGGGTGTATTGCATGTTTAACACTGGAACATGCCTGCAAATCTACCATGTCTAAATCGATCTGATCTGATTTTACTCTACCTTAGTTTATCTATTTGAAAATGCATGTACTTTATCTCACTTTAACCCGCACTTGACATTGTTCAGGATTTGACAGAGTCACCAAAACTAATCTTATTGTCATTGACCTAACTTTCCAGCATCGTCCACCGGATCAATGGGAAAGTCTTATTTCACTTAGAAGAGAACTGTGATAACCGATAATAAAGGAAAAAATATACTATTTCTATTCATTGTTTTGCTGGATTCCACCTCGCAGCCTCAAATCATCTCAGCTATTGCATTTTGAACCAATGGTGCCTTCTATTGCCTTCTTGTGTGTCACCAGAAAGGTGCTTAGGAAACAACCAGATTTTTAGATTATATTATATAGGATTCTGATGTATTCATTGTATTGGACTGGAGTTGATCACGTATCATATTAATTGATGCGCAATACAATGTAATTGTGGCACTATACAAGTTACAAGAATTGCTTACATTCGAACAGCTGTTGGCTTGTATGTTTAGTGGGAGAAGCTGTTGGCGATGGGAGACAAGGTCAACGATGATCGTCTCATAGAACGAATTGCATTCCAGGCTCCGAACTTATGCTGCACAATCATGCATACGGTCAGAAGCAAAAGTGGCTTTAAATCTTTAAGTCTAATCCATGTGACATCAAATCATTGTTGTTGCTCTCTTTTGCACTTTCTCTAGTTGTTCAATGTCATGTTTCCGGTTTACTCCTGGATGCGGTTTTCTAACTGTGGCTTAACTAGTGATTTGTTCAACCTCAGTATAACTGTGTCCTTGTATCTTCTTGCTTTTCTTTTCAGACTGGAACGACAGGACCATTAAAGCCAGCCATGTTTTCTCAGGACAACGTAAGTTCATAGAGTGCAGAAGCCTTATCAAGCCTTATCCTTATCAAGATTATTGTATAGGTAGCCTGTGAAATGCATCGTGTTTTCATAATAATAATAATAATGATGATGATGATGAATTGATGATGATGATGATGATGATGATGATGATGATGATGATGATGATGATGATGATGATGATGATGACGATGACGATGACAATGATGATGATTTCTCTCCCTGAGGGCTGGTCCATTGGCTTTTAGGCCATCCATACTGGTATTCAAAGGCTTCTTTTGTCGTACTTCCAGCATCCATTCTTACAACACAAGAGGTTCGAATTCCTATCGTCGTGACTATGCTCACACTAATACTCGTTTATTCTCTATCAAATTTACTGGTACCTTGGTGTGGAATAATATCCCTCTAGCTATTCGTTCTTCACCTAATCTCTTGATATTCAAAAAAAGCTACGCTCCCTCCTAGTTAATGAATTAATTGACTTAACTTAGTTGTATTTGTCTGTACTGCTATTTTAGTTAAGATTGTAGCCTATATTGTTTTGTTAATGTCGTTTAATGGTCTCTTCTTATGTTTTTGTTTGTTTATTCCAATCTAAGTATCGACTTGCTGTAATTTAGCGGGATCCATGATCCCTTCTGGACCCCATGTAACCAGTAGGCCTACATATCAATTCATTGCCTTATTGTTTCATTGTTTTAATCTTTTATTTCCATGTGTTTAACTGTACTTCCCACTCATTCCTTTTACTTTCGATATTTAGTTTAAATTAGTTAAGGTTAGTTAAGATTTTTATGTTAATAAGTCAACAACTGTTATACTATGTAAAGCATCTTTCGGTCGCCACATATTATGTTGAAATTGTATAGAGGTGTCCCTACTTAGCGGGATCTTTGATCCCTTCAGGGCCTTCCCTTGTGGCATTCAGCAATCCATACTTAAAAGTGCAATCTGATTTGTAATATTATTGTTTATTGTTGTTTGGCTACAAATAAACGATTGAATTGGATTGAATTGATTAGCGAGGTGGCTTCCCGTTGCCTTCCTCACAGACAATTGTGGGTGAGCACTGATCAACTTGTCCAAGGTTGCTACGCAGCGGCTTGAGGTAGATTCGAACCTGCGACCATCCGGTTGCAAGGCACGAAACATACCGCTACACCACCGCGTCCCATAATAATAATTAATAATAATAATAATAATAATCATCATCATCATCATCATCAGCAGCAGCCGGATCTTGCCGAGGGATAAACCGTTCCAGGAAACCATCTCTCATTCTCCGGATATTGGTTTTGATAGCCTGAGGGATCAGTACTACCTCGGGTATAAAAAAAAAAAAAATAATAATAATAATAATAATAATAATAATAACGCCGTGGCCTTCAGAGGCACCTTTGAGCAGCAAGAACTTGTTGAGTGAGCGGTCGTTCCAGACACCACGTCTTCGGACATAGTTTTCATAGCCTGAGGGAATAGAACTACCTCGGGCAAAAAAAAAAAAATAATAATAATAATAATAATAATAATAATAATGATAATAATAATAAGAGGATAGAAAGACAGAGAAATACCATGCCTTTCTCGACACACGCTTTTTCATTCCGCTGGTCCTGGAAACGCTGGGCCCAATCAATACCGCTGGACTCAATTTTATTTCGCACCTGGGTCGCCACCTAACACTAGCTACGGGCGAAACGAGAGAGACCAACTACTTACTTCAGCGGATCTCAATTACGATACAGCGCTTCAACGCCGTAGCATTTAGAGGCACATTTATTAAACCTACGCCCGACATGGATGAGGTATAGCCGTTCCAGACACGTCACTTTTATAATTTCTAAGTTTCTGGGGAATGAAGTACCTCAGGGCAAAAAATAATAATTATTATTATTATTATCACTACCACTACCACTACTGCTATTACTGTTATTATTATTATTATTATTATTATTATTATTTTTTTTTTTTATCTGAGGTAGCCTATCTATAATCCCTCAGGTGTCAGATATTAATAAGCAATGTTAACTCTGGAGTGGCCATCCTTATCGAGATCTGGAAGAACAAAAGTGCCGTGGAACGCAGTGTAGCGTTGAAACGTTGGATTACAACCGACAGGCGCTGGAACAAGAAACTGGTTTCTCTTGGGTCGCCCGAAATTTGGCCCAAGAGACGACCCAGGTCGGCGAGAAAGGCCAGTCCCTTGGCGTTAATTGGTTCCATAGTCTCAATAGCTAGTGGGACAAAGTGGTAGGATTCCATCAGTTGGATGTATTTAGCATTTTTTCTGGCTTCAGCCAGTTCAGCAGCTCCTCCCGGGGCCACTGTGTCAGCAACTGTGACGTTCCAGGCAAGCACCGACCCGAGCGCCACGGCAGCAGTGTTAGGCCGTCTGGTCTTTTACCATCCGACCTTAACAAACCCGAGGGTTCTTTAACCGCCGGGATGCCCGTTTGAATGAGGCCCTTGCAGATTAAGTCATTCAGGACCGCGTGTCGGGCATGTCGGCCCGGGCCTAGGCGGCAGGATAGGCCGTGCGAGCCTTTGGCGGTCACCAGAGCACCCCATGGGCAGCTGTGTGGATGACAAATGACGGTGCCTAGACGGAGGCCCACCGCTATTCGAACCGCCTCGTCATCCAATCTGAGAACGCATTATTATTATTATAATTATTATTATTATTATTTTTGTTTTTTAAATGCCCCGAGGTATACATGATCCCTCAGGGACTTAAACATTAATTAAGAACAGTAAAATTCGTCTGGATCGGCACCTAATCCTAATATTATTATAACAAAGTGAGCAATTTAGAATGGTAAGGTCGAGAAAAAACAGATGGCGTTCCCGCGTTAGACAGCTACCGAGAGTCATTGGAATAGGTCGTTTGTTTCGAGGGTGTCATGGGTTGCATCAGTCAACCTTCGTCCGAGCTCCAACACAAAATTCAATCCTTATGAGTAGGGCAGTCCCTAAATCACGAATTCACGGAAATCACGGAAACCGTGAATTTCGGCGTTTGCCGTGATTTTTGCCGTTTGCCGTGAATTTTGCCGTTTCCCGTGATTTTCCGTGATTTTTCACATTTTCAGCACTTTTTTCTAAAAAACACGTTAAAAATGGTTGCGAAACACGTAAAAAAGGTCATCGGAAAAATTTTTCACGTTGCCGTGAATTTTTTTGCACAGTGCCGTGAATTTCTTGATTTTTGCAAAAGTATGCCGTGATTTTTTCACTTTTTGACCGTGATTTAGGGACTGCCCTACTTATGAGCTCCACGCACCGCTGGACTCTAGTGCTACCGCCACAAAAGCACGTGTTCGGGTGATTGTGGTGTATTTCAATCTCTTGGCGGAGGCTGCCCGGTTTTGGGCCTCACCCGCTTCGGTTGATGTTGTTGCCAGATGTGACTTTGCGAATGTGATTCGTGCACAGTTGTCCATGCTTTACTTGTCCAGCGGCTATCCCATTCTCTTTGACGATGAGCTGCTGATCCTGTTGCTGAACCTGTGAGTAGTGTCTATCCTTTCAGAAAGAGTGGTTATTATTATTATTATTATTATTATTATTATTATTATTATTATTATATATTATTATTATTATTATTATTATTAATTAAAATAATAATAAAAATAATTATTTTTATTATTATTTTTATTGCCATTATTATTATTATTGTCAGTATTAAATAACTATAATAATAAAATTTGAGCGCATGTTTTCAAATAAATGCATTTTCAAATCCTGTGATCTTTCTTGTTGTTTCTTGTGTATGTTGTAGTTCGTTTGGGGTTCTCGTACGATGGGTCGTCGTTTGAGCTGTAGTGTTGCGTCTGGAGTGATGATGTCCGTAATGTCTTATGCTCATGTGGCTGGTCTCGTCTTTAACCTCTATGTGCCGCTGATGTTCGCTTCAACCGTCTACTTCATTCCCTCGCTGGTATTCTACAATTCTTCGTTTGAGACGCTATCAGTAGCGTACAGGTTACAATTGCAGATAGATCATTTGTCTAGTGAACGCATTTATTATTCAGTGGGTGAGTCAGCCAGTCAGTCAGTCAGTATTCAGTTAGTCGATCTGTCGGTCTATCAGATATTGGTTGTGTCATATCAGGTTATTGCCGTAAATATAGATAAAATTAAGCTAGTCTCTATTTCCAAAGATACCAGTTGTTCAAATGCAATTTCTAGATTAACTTGTATTAACTGAATCAAGAGTTATTAAATGGACATTAGGGTGTCCCACAAAAACGTTTTTTGAAATTCTTGGGTCTCACCAGCCAAAATATTTCTTTGGTAGATGATAATGTTTCAGGAAAATTTTCAGCATCTGAAAAAACTGAAAATTTTTCTCAAACATTATCATTTACCAAAGATACTTTTTGGCTGGTGAGACCTAAGAATTTCAAAAAATGTTTTTTGTGGGACACCCTAATTGGCATGTTTCATTGGTAAAGAATCTCTTCGAATGGACGAAAGAGGTGCAGCCGACCATTCTCTACGCTCCTCACATTGTCATCGAAGAACTGAGACTGAGAATGACGGCCCTTCTTACACGATCCCGTCTCGAGCGAATAATCTACTGGTGGGCCAAGTCAATTGGTCGCAGAGGATACAGAGCCATTTCAAGCAGGTTAATTAGAGTCATTATTAATTTCTAATTTCCGTCGCACCAGTTGTCTACTGTACAAGGACTCAAACGATGGCGCACCAAAACCAATCTTTAATTCGGTCAGTATCCAGGAAATCAGTTCAATAATATAGAAAGGCAGGCTATGATGGAAAAGAGTTTGAAAAAGGTAGGTGTTATGCTCAGACCAGAGCAGGTTTCTGCATACTCACTCAATTTCTAACTTATCTTTAAGCTCACTTCATCATACAATGCAATAAAAAATATCGACTGATTGATTGAATGACTTTAAACTCTTTGTGTCTGTATGTTTGGCTTAGTCGCTTCTGTCATTTACTCTAAACTTGGGACTCTCCTCTTTCAAAAATTGCTTATTTACAGTAATAATTATCTCACTGTCTCTCTTACTCTTAGTGTACTGATCTTCTGGATATAATCTACTGGTGGGACAAGTCCGGCCTACCATTAACTGTGCAGTGGCTGGCTAACCTCAAAACAACTCAGTGACTCAGTGATTGACTAACTGACTGATTAATAAGCTGTGCAGTGACTGATTCACTTAGCATAAGTGTACTATACGCTATGTTCCGTAAGGAAGTAGCCCATACATTATTGTCACATTACCTTAACTTACCTTCTATCAAACACACACAATGTCATGGTCTTACAATGTCTTACACTACCTAAATGCTCCACTAACTGACGCAGTGACTGGCTGGCTCTTGATCACTCACTGGATATTGACCAGTGGCCTAGACAGGTTTTAGCACCTGGGGAGCGCGCACACAAAAATGAACCCTCTAATGATTTAATTATTTACCATTTCTTTCTATCGTTACTGGTTGCGGTCTGTCAACCTGTCAGAATATAAAACGAATATCTATCTATCTATCTCCCGATTGCATGTTGCATTGTAGTCATAGGCGAGTGAGCTTTATTCCAAAAAGCTGCAACTGTTCCAACTGTCATGCATGCACTTTCACGAATAGTGTTGCCATTGCCTTTTAACAAATGAAAAAACCTGTAATGTCTGTTTTCTTGAAAGCAGCCTTGCACTATTTATTTACTCCTCAGCTCCAGTTTGTGCTAATTTATATATTTATTATTTAATCATTTATTTATAAAACTAATCGTCAGAGAATAAAAGTATCCAACGATCCATGGTACATAACACTCATCACATATTACAGAAATCAAATAATAGGCCATAGAAGTGTTTAACTTTCATCCAGATCCTGACAAAATTAAAAAGTTGATTTTTACGACTTTTAAGTTGTCATGTGGCACCCCCAAATAATGGAATATTTTAAAAAGATTTTGCATATGAGTTTCTACTACCAATACGAACGGAACTGTGGCCCTGCTACACCCTTTCGCTACCTCAAAACTTGTCTTTATTCTCGGGGACTTTCGCACTGGAAGCGCCTGTGATTGGTGTGCACTGTGAGAGGCGCTTTACAAATTTTTAAATACAATACAATACTATACTATACAGAGTGAAAACGAATGAATGTTGGAAATGTTGAGATTTGGAGTCGACGGGATAGCTTAAAAATACATATATAGAACTCAAAGTGAATAATTTTTAGAGTCTTTTGGCGGAAGTACGAAATCGTACGCGGGGCGGAGAGCGTAGGGTAGCCACAAGGTGGCAATTAGTAAATACATTATACACTACATATAACTATTAAAGGATTGAATGAGGTTTAAGGACAACGTCAGCGCAGATTCTTACTGTATGTTGATCGCACGATCTGAATAAACTGTGAAAAGGCCCCACAGTTTGGGAATGGTCAAAAGGGGCGGCCTATCCCTCTGTTCTACCCCAGTTACGCCACTGATATTGACAAGAGGTGTTGTTTAATCTATAGGCGTCCGATGCCCATCTGTTGGTCGCTGGCAAATGCTCTCGTTTACCAGAAAATCCGGACTATGCTAGGAGTGCAAAACTGTCGCGAGATCTTCGTAGCAGGCCAAGCGAAATCCCCAAAAGTACTCGAGTTTTTCGCCAGTCTCAACATTCCAGTGCTCGAGCTTTACGGAATGACGGAATGCACAGGTCGGACGATTATCTCTTCGATCATGAAAGTGAATCTCATGCGGTCTGCGTGTAGCAGGTCGTCTTAACGGTAGAATGCTGCGCCTATAATTCAACTAAAAGTGGGTTCGATCCTGCAGAGAGTACTCTGTGTTACAACACTGGAAAGGTGTTTGCACGCACTCGTCTCACACTGAGATGAAGGCTGTCCTCGTTAAATCCTAATTTTGCTGCTACGTTCCCTGCATTGTCCAACATTAGCTTACCTTATTTCTTACCTTATTCCTTTCCTTATTTCTTACCTTATTCCTTTCCTTAAAATACCTTACCTTATTCCTTTCCTTAAAATACCTTACCTAACCTTAGAGGGTCATATATTTTTAACTTTTGCCTTATCCATATTAAATCTTACATTCACATCGTTTACCTGCGACTATCTTACCTCTCCAATATTTCCCTAACCGTACCTCACCTTTCCCTACTTACAATGCTTAACCTAACATAACTTTGCCTTTTCTTACCTTACTTTACTAAATCTCGAAGACTGACGATTACTAGCGGTACAGCTTCTGTTCGTGTTGTGTCTTAGCCACTTGTTCCATCTAAAGATATCCTTGTTCCTAGGTCCTGTCACGATGGCGATGATGCCAGGTATGTTCCGTATCACATCCGTTGGGAAAGACATGGACGGCTGTTCCTCCAAAATCTTGGAACCAGACAAGAACGGAATAGGTCAGGTAAGTAACCTGAAGTGATCTTCACGTTTTTATGATTAACTCCGATAGCATACCTGCGCAGAAATACCCTTCGCATTATAAACATAAAAGCTCCGTAGGGAAGTGTACGATCAAGCGGGTGGAATATTGGTTGCATGAGTCTTACAACCTGAGCTGTGAAAGGCTGAATGATTGGGTGAAAGAGAATCTATTTAAATGCAATGAAATGATTTCTGTAGCTCCTTTGTGATAATGATTAATGTATAAAGCATCAATCGATGGTCGCTTGAAATTGCAATAAACTGGTCTTAGATGGTTGGATAAGTACGGAAGAAATGCGATCGGTCAGAAAACCAGAAATCAAGTTATTAACAAGTTGAAACAGACACGTCTAAATCTTAGGCCTGAATGACATTAACCCCTCGGCACTAAGGGGGGTGGCTTGCCACCCCCTAGGTTTTTTTCATCTCAAATTTCCGTATGGAATAAAATTTTGACCTTTTAGGTAGCTGTAGGGGGTTCATTTACACACGTTTTGAGGTAAAATGTGAGATGATATCTCACACCGTTCAAAAGTTATACCCAATATACCCGAGGTACCAGGGGGGTGGATACCACCCCCTAGATTTTCGACTTTATCTTATCCGTCATTTAATATTAAGAGACACAAATTATACCATTCTATAGAGGGAATGTGGGGCTACATTTCTATGGTCACTAAGTTGACCTGAGACAACCGGAAGTGCTCAAAATAAATAATAATACGCGTAACATGGCCGAAAAATGGCTGAATGGAAGCACTCCCCCCTTAGTTTTTGTCTGTAGCGTATTCATTTGTCTTCCTGGAAGAGAAACAAAGATACCATTCTTTAGAGGAATGAAGGGCTTCATTTGCATACCTACATCTTTGTCTTTTGAATACCGGAAATGATCAGAATAAATAATAATACGCGTAATCTGTTTGAAAATGGCTGAATACAGCATTACAACGTAAACCGATATATATGTATGGATATATATGTATGGATGTACATTTATACTATATAAACATGTGTAGGGATGATTTTGTGTATCTTTTATACATAGATTAGTTTCAAAACACACATAATCTTATATTTGTTTATCCAAAAAGTACAAAATGTACGCAATAATATACAATATTGCTAATTAATGGGTTCCGTTGTTAAAAGTGATGTAATTTCGAGGTGCATTCACATAATGTACAACTAAATATACCAATCTGTGCAGAAATGAATGCTGAATCCACTGCTATATTACAAGTTATGATATGTAAAACCAAACACGAAATCCAGGGGGGTGGTAACCACCCCCCCTTGGTAGTCCGTGTTACAAAAAAAGCTTGGTAGCCCTAGGGTTAAAGCACTAACAGAACGGTTAGAGCTGTGCAGAAAGTTGTAATAGAATGAGATACAGAGATAGAATGAGCGAAAATGGCGGCATTTTTAATCGATCGATTATTTGCAGATTCGAATACGAGGTCGCCACGTCTTCATGGGTTATCTGAATCAACCGGAGATGACCAGTAAGGCGTTTGATAAGGAAGGTTGGTTCATAACGGGTGATTTGGCCAGGAGAGATGAAGACGGATTCCTATACATCATCGGAAAAGAGTCAGGTATGATAATCAGTTTGGGGTAAGATAACTGATGCCAGGTTAGCTACTTAGTCTCATGATGGTGTGTTTATGTACCAATATTGCAGAAATCTCCTCCCTCCTGCCTTTCTCTCCTATTTCAGCCCAATTATGCCTATCAATGACACTAGAAGCAATAGAGAATACTCATGCATCTTCGCAAGAACAAACTCACGTAAGTTCTCAATCAAATACCAAGGTCCTCTCGTTTGGAATAACCTTCCTTTGGTCATTCGTGAGGTTTAGAGCCTCGTTCATTTTAAACACTTGATCCGTGCACACGCAATGAATATTATTATGTAGCTCTTAGTGCTAGATCTCATTCTATTGATTGCCCGTTATACAATTTAAAGTGTACTGCCTGATACAATCAATTATAAGGTTGTAATGCTTGTTATACTTAATGTTCTCTGTCTTGGCAGTGCCTTGTTGTTTTTATGTTCTCATGACGGTGCTTAGTTTTGGTAGAATTTGATTTTTGGTTCTTTCTGTTTTTGTTTCATTTCTTTGATTTAGTTGAGTAGGGATGGAATTCCCCTGCCGTCCTTTTAGTTCTCGAAAATAACTTGTAAGTTTTGCTATACAGTTAATGCAATTAGGCCCCTATTCAGCGGGACTTGTCCCTTCGGGTGTGCCCTTTGCTCCCTCATACCATCTCTTCATAGATAAACTTCTGTAATAATTAATTTGCACTATGTTTGTGAAACTTTATATGGGTATATTTCACAACCGGAGGCAAATTCAGAAATAGAATTAGGGAAAAATAAAGTCGTGCAAAATTTAAAAATTTCTTACACAAATATTTTACTAGCAGTGCTGAAGCATACTTAATATTGAGCAGAGCTTAAATTTGACAGATTTGGCCTAATTTTTCATTTTAGTTTTTACTATGTGAAACACATACAACTTTGATTCCTAAATATTTACAACTCCGTTACGTACTAAATACACATTACAAAATACCGCCACTATTTATAATTAGTGATTAATTAGTATTAAGTGTGCATTAAATTATTACACAGCAAAATAAATTATTATGACGATAAATTATCTACATGTACTATTAAATAAATTCATTTTAAGAGAAAAATAAAGTAATGGAGTTGTAGTAACTTCACGCTTACCGGGCGAGTTAAGATATAAAAAAATAGTTAGTTATTAGTGGCCAGGCTGTCAGTTTCAATATTATTTCTGAAAGAAAAAAATATATACACGCAAAATGCAATAATTACCGTCACGGAGTTGTATATCTTTTTTATACTATAACATTACCGGATAAATTTCCGCAAATTGTCAACAGAAGCAAACATCCATATTGATTTCTTTTTGGTAAAATCAATGCAGAAATGTTCCCTGCTATCGAAGATGTCAATTCAAAAAAATTGAGTTTTCAATTTATTCCACAGATGGCAGAAACCCATTCGTAACGGAGTTGTAAGCAATATTTGAAGACAGAGGGTTTTATTTATTTTTAATTATTTAATTGCCACCTTGCGGCGACCCTAACTAAATAATAATAAGTTAATAAAAACCATATGGAGCAATGGATATATGTAAGTTAATGATCTAAAATTTTTAAAACATCAGTTCAGCGCTTCAGCTGTTACCCTAACGTAATGTTGAATTGACGCACCATTAGAAAGGACAATGCAATTTCGGGTTAAAATTGGACTTTATAATTTGTTTTCTCATTCTAATCATCTAAATAATATAACATAAGTAATTTTTTTATAAAACTAACTTATGCCCTATGATGTATTTAAAAATTATACATTGTAATTTTATTCTTTGTGTAATCCGCCCAATGGAGAAGACGGAAATTTATCTAATTTGCCTCCGGTTGTGAAATATACCCATATACTGTAGTTTCATGCTATTAATTTTGTTTTGTTTCTGGGAACAATAAATTGATTTGATTTGATGAATGATATTTTGGCTTAGATCCATGGGAAGCTCATTTTTTTCAACCAGTTAATGAGTCTGAGTCTCAGGTTAGCTTATTAGTTCCAGATAACCCAAAAGAAACACCAGCAGGAATAAGCATCGCCCTAGTCCAAAAAACGACTCAGTTGCAGGCCGTAGGCCTATCGTTATGAAATAATCGCAAAAAAATTAGTTTTGATAGATGTGTTGCGTAGATTTAGTGATTGTGCAAAATAAGGCGACAATCCTTTCGGCATGTTGGCTATGTACCATTATTTCCAAGAGTACATTATGGTAATTGCACTTTATAAATTATTGAATTTTTCTCCAAAAGGAAAAGTTGAAAAAATATATGTTAAGCTTTTGTGTCGCTTAATCCTCAGACTCGTTGACTTTGGAAAATGGCGACACAATATATTCAGCACCGATTGAGATTAAGGTTCGAGAGGCACTTCCATTCATTCGAAAATGTATGTTGGTTGGAAACGGCAGAGCCTACTTAGCCATACTGCTGACGATTAAGGTAAGACTCGCATTGAGCCGTCAGGATGACTCTGCATGTTTCATGATAAAAGCCGTAGTCTAAGAACAACTAGTGTTACTTTAAATACTTGCACCATAATAGGCAGTCGATGGCTTCAATTGACCTATGGCAATGAAGCTCATGACAATTATAAATATAATACTATAATTCAATATTAATAATATTATAATAGAACAGAAATCTCTCTGCGTGCGTGCGTGCGTGCATCTGTGGTGTAACGCTGTTTCGCAAGAGTCATTCGCCAGATGGCAGCACGCATTTCTGTTTCTGGGGCTGGAGGGGCACGCGAGGTGGGCTCGGGCTGGAGGGGCAGGTGAGGGGAACGCGAGGTGGGCCAGCCACATACAATCGCCGCGTAGCGGTCGGCAACCACACACATCGGTAGGGAACGCGCGAGCGCCGTATAGCGGCCAATGAACAAACACGCCAGAGTGCCAACACAGAGTGAACACGAGCTGGACTCTACACTGGACGGGAGGGAGAGGGAGTGGAGGAAATGGGGCGTGGAGGGGAGGGAGGGAGGGATGGAGGAAGGGAGGGATGGAGGGAGGGACGAAGTAAACACATTTTCTTTACATTTCCTTTAACCGTCTTAGGACGGGCAAACATCTAGTTAATAATATAAACGAACAGTAATGTTTGTCGCGTGTGTGTGTGTCTGTGTGCGTGTAATGTGTATGTAAATACTTGCACCATAATAGGCAGTCGATGGTTTCAATTGACGCATAGCAATGAAGCTCATGGTAATTATATATATATTATATATATATATATATATTATTTATAATTAATTATAATGAGGCCTTGTTCGAAGTCAAGAAGATAAACCTCAGTCGCATCTAACGCTAAGAGAAATCGCTCGAAAGATTGGCATTGCAAAAACTTCCGTGCATGAAATTGTTAAAAATATTGAAATTGTTAAAAATAAGACCTTGGCTTAAAAAGTTTTAAGAAACGTCTAGCCACTGAATTTAACAGAAGCCAACAAGCATGCACGGCTGGAACGTTCATTTATTCATTATTAATTCATTACAGAGATTTGTAAGGCGCCCCTTCTTGATTATCTACTCAGGAGCGCTTCCGATCAAAATCCGGCTAAAGAGAACAGTCTTGAGATTAGAAGAGAACGTGGTCGGAAGGGCTCTAGGCATTATGCGTGGTGCCAAAGGGCAACTGTTAGATCGCTATCCTCGTTTCATGGTCAATTTAACAGAAGCCAGCATGGTTAACGGACGAAAAGTTGTTTACCATAGCTACAAATGATCATGTGCATACGGCCGCCGGAACTCTGAAGAAAAGCATAATCGGCTGTTCTTTTGTATCCACCCGCTTGACATTTAGTCCGGCAGCCATGGTTTCTGTAGTGGCTCTTGCTAAAACGGAAATACTTCTCATAGAACCAGGAGTAAATGGAGCTTATTGCCGAGGTTGTTTGCTGTCGGAAAAATTTCTGTCTGATATCCGGCAATATTCGGATTATCACACAATTCAACAAGATGGCGTTCGTGAGACTGTTGAACTGCTGACATTTGAGGAGACTCCGGAAAGCATATCTCCTTATCTTTGGCCGCGAAACAGCCCGGACTTAAATCCGGTTGATTGCAAGATTGGGGAATAGTGCAAGAGAAGGTTTACAAAACAAAGATCAGAGACAGTTTAAGATCTGCGTGAGCGAATCGTTAATGCCTGGGAGAAATTTGATACCGTTCCGCTATCGCATTATTCAGTCTTTAGCCACCTTAAACGTCTCTGTTTCGATGTCACCTCAACGGTTAGGTTGAGGAGATGCTGGCATAAGTAGTTAGCTAAATTCTGTAGCTGATATAATACATACCATAACTTGATCGTTGTCTAGAATCTAGATGCATGTTGACCATTTGATTTACAATTGAATTGTATTAAACCATTTAAAATCTACTGAATAGAACTCTTACGGTGACTGATATTAACGTAGCCTATGCCTAAATGTTGTCCTAGAAAGTGCCATCGCTTTATTTTCTCAACCGTCCCTCAATTACCTGCTTCCTTTCCAGACGGTAGTGGACTGGCAGACGTTCGAAGTATCGAATATCTTAACTCCGGATTCACGACAGTGGTTTCAGAAGCTGGGATACCAAGAAGAAACCATCGACAAGTTTCTGGAGAATCCAGATAAACGAAT
The DNA here is from genome assembly GCA_020284085.1 of Aporrectodea caliginosa. Classification (NCBI taxonomy): domain Eukaryota; kingdom Metazoa; phylum Annelida; class Clitellata; order Crassiclitellata; family Lumbricidae; genus Aporrectodea; species Aporrectodea caliginosa. The sequence continues at coordinate 55,599 of JACEVL010000536.1, read as the reverse complement.
TCTCAACAAAATCCAGACGATATTCGATCGATTAAACGCCAAAGCAGTTCTGCCATCTCACAGAATCCAGAAATGGACGATACTACCTCAGGACTTCACCATTCATAGCGGAGAACTAAGTCTGTATTGTGTTGCATTTTGCTATGATGCATTATTTTTTATGTTGTTGCGTATAATAAATGATAATATTCATTACATGACACAGTAGTAACAGACGATGACAATTTTAACAGGAGTCGAATTTTACTGTATGAGAGCCGTGTAAGTCGCCAATCTCAATCACTGTTCATTTTACCAAAGCCATCTGGCGAATGGAAGGCGGAGTCACCCTTCCTATTCAATGTTCTGCTCTTCACGCCAGTGATGTTACCATTTTTCTGTCGCCCCTTCCCAACAACAGAATACACCACGTTACCACCCTCATTTGCGACGGTTACTGTGTAGAGTTCTTAAGCAAGTAATTCGCACACGGTAGCTTTCCACGTCCGATTCAGATTTCATTTCGTGAATAATAAATCATATAGAATAATATTAATTTAAAAAATTATAAATAATTATTGGAAAAAATTTGGTAACAATGACCATAATAATTACAGCGATGATAATAATTTTCTTCTCTACTTATTTTTGGAATATCAGGGATTGAATCTTCATTTAAAAATACTGACAATAAGAATAAGCATAAAATAATCATAATCATCATCGTAATCATAATATTTATATTGTGCCTCAGCGCAGGGCTGCCGACAGAAATTCCGGGCCCCTAGGCAGAGCAGTCACGGGCCCCTAACTATCCTTAGACTTTATGAGAAAATTTAAAAAAAATGAAATTATAATAGTGCGGGTACAACCCTACAAAATAATAGTTCTATTGTAGTTAAGTGTCCGTAATATTATATTTTAAAAGGCATAAATCATAAACTTTGTATAACTGATTATAATATTTTTCATAAGTTGATTGAGGGGCCCAGCCCGGGCCCCTAAAAGTCGCCGGACCCCTGGGCTTTTGCCCCCCCTGCCCCTCCTCTCTCCTCCCTCTGATTGGCCTCTGCTATGATGGTGCTATATATATTACGGATTAAAACTGAAATTGCAACAGCATGAATGATATTCTGGTGCTTTTTAAACGTAAATTAATCCAGTATTGTTCTGCTATGGCTTATTTTTCAGCTTGGATCCTAAACGTCCGGAGGTATTTCATTGAGGAGAAGTACGCTGAAACCATCAACTCCATGTATATTGAGAAATGACGACATAAACATTCAGATTGTTTAGACAATGGCGTTAGGCGTGAGGCATAACTATCTTTCTGCTAAGCTTACGACGCTTAACTCTGCATACGCATGCGATAATTGACAGACACTGAGTGCTTTTGTCCACGGTGGACAAACGTAAGAGTCTTATAAATGGATGCTTAATGCATCAGGTTGTGATATCGTGTTTTTTATGTTGCGGTTGATATGACGCAGCCGACAATTAAATATGGTAATGCTCGATGCTGCTAACATGGGGGTCATATTTTGCTTATTTACCAAATAATCTCATAGCATAATAATATTATAAGAATTCTAAGTCACTACTCTCCAGGAATCGGTTCGCATCGGTCTCCCTTAAGGGCATTCAGACTAGAGAGTATCAACATACGGGATCAATTTCTAGCGGAGTTGATTCGTGCTTGCGACACGTATTCCTGCAGAAATAACCTAATAGACCAGAGCATACAAAGAGACCCATGTACATTGTAGTAATGTGCAGAATAGCGATGTCCTCAAACGAAAAATGTCTATCTAGTCTATATTCTTCTGCGGTTTCCTCACCTTTTGAAGGCCCACGATAATGATTTTTTTAACATGACGATAACTTTTATGAGCAGATTACACCAACCACGACGAAGTATGTGGTGGTGATGATGATTTGCTGTTGTGCACGATGATAAGAAGCGATATAATGATAATAAGGCAAACGACAAAACGGCAATATTGGTTCATGACGACTATTTTACTGTCTTAACAGCAATCATCGATTTCTACTCATACAGTGTTAATGTTGCGCTATAACATTATAAGAATAGGCGTAGAGAAGCGATTAGACGACACAAGACCTGGATAGATTGTATGGAAGCTGATTCAAAATGAGGCAGGTTATCTCTTCTCTTCCTCTAATAAAAGCAGACGAACTTCAAAACGAAACCCAGGGAAGTTCCACTTTATCAAAGACAACGAAACGAGACATTTAGGTGTTCTGTTATTGTTTTATAAATAACCGTGACCTTATTGTTGACACCAAACACCTTATTATTCTACGTCACAATATGTCGCTCAAGAGTTGCCACGGTAATTATATATACCCCGTGATGACGTCACGATCTGCTTCGCAAGCAAAATAAAAGTCTTTACATTTTTGGCTACAGGAAAACATACGAAATAATACGGAGATTTTCATAATAATGTCGGAGATGAACAGGTTTGTGAGCAAAATAATAGATAGGCCTACATAATTATCTTTATGAACACAATATTAGTCAAGATAAAAATTGGTAAACTGAGCTCTAAGCTGGTCGCATATCGACCTCTGCATCAATATCTCATTGATTTGATGCTGATATTTTCTAGAGAGTTATTTGAAATAGCAGGGATTCGTCATTCAATATAATTGATCTTCACAGAACTGAAGGACAGCAGTATTATATTTCAATGATTTTATGTACGTGCTTTTCTATTTTGACTGTATAATAGCCCCGACCTTTGTAATGTAATCAATGATATCGCGAGAGAGTGCGCGATAATCTAGCTATTTCATCGTATCGCATTGTATCTGAGAAAATTATTATGTATGGATATATATAAAAGGATGTTGGTATTCTAACCCGTATCGCATATAAACTACCAAAGGAAATTAGAATAAACTTATACTATACCCTCATCTACCCCTACCTCATTTACTGCAACTTGATTTGGGCATCCACTTACGAATCAAGGCTGCATAGACTAGTTCTCTTACAGAAGAGGGCTGTATAATTGCGGGTATTCGAAAATGGGAGCACACTGGCCCATCCTTTAGCGAGCTCAAACTCTTGAAAATACACCAGATCTTCAAATTGGTGAATTCTCTTTTCGCCTTGAGCATGGCCTCCTCCCACCTGCATTTAAGGATTTAATCCCACATGCCTCCGACATTCACACGCACTTCACTAGGAATTTAGCTGCATATCGTCCTGTCAAAGCTCATTCAAACACTAAACGGTTTACTATTAAATCATACGGCACTATAGTATGGAACGCTTTACCAATAGAAATCCGTTCCTCTAATACTCTGCAGGTTTTCAAAAAAAGGTTACGTGCATTTATTCTTTCCTCAATTTAAACGGCTATACCATCACTAAAGTGCCACCTCCTACGTTTTCATGCATAATTTTTTTTTCCATATGGAATATAATTTTTTGCATTTTAAGTAGCTGCAGCAGATTCATTGGCGCACATTTTGAGGTAAACATCATGGTGGTAGCCCACGCCATTCAAAAGTTATACCTGATATACCCGAGGCACCAGAGGGGTGGATACTACCCCCCAGTTTTCGACTTTATAGCTTATTGACTATTCTTCCTAGAAGAGAAACAATTATACCATTCTTTAGAGGGAATGCAGGGCTTCATTTGCATACCTACATCTTTGTCGTATAAAAACAGGAAGTGATCAAAATAAATAATAATACGCGTAATATGCGTGAAAAAAGGCTGGCTGAATTGATGCACTCCCCCCTTAGTTTTTGTCTGTAGCGTTTTCATTTGTCTTCCTGGAAGAGAAACAAAGAAGATACTATTCTTTAGAGGGAATGTAGGGCTTCATTTGCATACCTACATCTTTGTCTTTTGAATACCGGGAAGTGATCAAAATAAATAACAATACGCGTAATCTGTGTGAAAATGGCTGAATACAGCATAACAACGTAAACCGATATATATATGTATGGATGTACATTTATGCTATGTAAACATGTGTAGGGATGATTGTGTGTATCTTTTATACATAGATTAGTTTCAAAACACACATAATCTTATATTTGTTTATCCAAAAAGTACAAAATGTACCCCATAATATAAAATATTGCTAATTAATGGGTTCCGTTGTTAAAAGTGATGTATTTTCGAGGTGCATTCACATAATGCACTTCGCTTCCCGGTCGGGTCAGTTTATCAGAGATTAATTTCTCGGATCTTTACTGCGGTAGCTCGGTCGCATTATAAACGTGGAGTACACTACAACACACAGCAACACAACACAATATACTGGGGCGCGGAGAGTATAGGGGTTTGTTCGGTGCCTTGCAGCTGGAGGGTTGCAGGTTCGAATCCACCAATGATATATTACAAGTTATGATATGTAAAACCAAACACGAAATCAGGGGGGGTGGTAACCACCCCACTTGGTAGCCAGTGTTTCAAAAAAGCTTGGTATCCCTAGGGTTAAACGGCTATACCATCACTAGAAGTGCATATTACCGCGTTTATTTAAGGATTTAGTTAAGTTTATAGTTAAGATCGTGTTATCACTTGTTTCTGGATAATTCAACTCTTGTTGTCTCTAGTCACCTTCTGGTTCAGTTTCTGTTTTTTGGCTAACTTGGAATTTTTGTTTGTAATTTGCTATCTGGGTGACCCTCCTTAGCGGGATCTCCATCCCTTTTGGGCCTCCCTTTGTCGCCAATGCATTTTTGTTAATTTACATTCTCTGGCATAATTGTAATGTTTTGTTTTGGTTGCAATAAAACAACTTGATTGATTGATTGATTGATTGATTGATTGATTGATTGATTTTCTCTCTGAGCAATCGCTTTTCGACCTGGTTTCTCTCAAGGACTTTGATTGCGATTTCACTCGACCATCGACTCTATGGAGATCGTTAGATTGAGTTTTGTATGTAGGCCCTAGTATTCAGTCATCTAATATAACTCATTTGAATATCTTCTAGTTCGTCCCATCCTGTCTTGGTAGGTGCACAACGAAAAGCTATTTTCAGCATCGTTTTTCTAATCATCTTCAATAAGTAATTACGCTCTAAGCCTTTTTAGTCAACGACCATTTAATGGAACCATGCCATCGTAGGTCTTCCCCGTGTCCATTGTAGCTCACGCAGAAGCATTCTCTAAAACAGCGACATGCTAGGAATTCATGTCTTTTGTTAACACAATAAACGAATCAAAATTATATGATGATTTAGGTCTTCTATAATTAATTATTTATAAATGTAATCGCGATCTTATGATGACATCAAAAACCTCATTGTTTTGCGTCACAGAATTCTTTCGCTAAAGAGCTGCCATGGTAATTATTTATACCTCAAGATGACGTAACGTTCGGTTTATCCAGCATAAAAGAATTTAGAACTCATCGTTTTGCAGGAAACATGGAGGATAATGCCATTTGAGATTTTTCTCGCTCATGTCGGAAATATTTAACCGTAAAAATGACCAGGTATTTTAACCAAATACTTAAGTACAAATCCTCATTAAACTTTTTTAGCCAAAACTGAAAATAGGCCAACTAAACGCTGTGCCGGTCGCATATTGACATCAATATCTGCGTAGGCTATCTCATTGATTTGATGTTGACATTTTAATAGGGTGCTATTTAAAATAGTCTTGATTCGGTTTTCAATGCAATTGATCTTAACCCAAATGACGAACAACAGTAGGCCTACTGCTTATTGTTCATAAACCTGATTCTGACATATTGACAGCTTTCGACACTAAATGCCAACAATTAAAGAAATATTGTAGTATAATATATTTAATCTATGCAGCTCTGTAAAAATCTTTACATTTACATTTGATTAGCGGTTTTCTTAATTATATCTAAATCAATTAATTTACGGACTTGATCCTATAAAATTAAAGTTTAAATTTAAAAAGTTTGATAAAAGGCTATGGAGCGTCAGAAGTCATAGGGTGCTCAAAATTGTAAGAAAAGCATGAAACAGAAATTAGTATCAAAAGCAAAAAGGATGGCTCTCCAACTATTTCAACAAAACTGAAACTACTTTAGCTGTTAGTGTTAGTGCTTGGTCATCATCTAGTTGTTTGTAATATGCTAATATTGCAGGTATTTCCTTAAATTGCTTTCAGCGTTAGGCCCTATTGTGTTTTGATAAACTGAAACCTTACGGTGAAAAGTACAAGCAGGAAAAGATTTCTGATTACTTGAATAAATGATTTTTTAATAAATATTATTTTGTTTTTTTGGTACCGTAGGCCTAATTCTAATTTTTCGGTAATTCGAAGTGTTTGCGAGTTACCATCGCCTCCAAAAGATTCAAAATTATGTAGGGTCGAGTGTGCTAATAAAAAAAATAATTACAAATAAATGACTCAGTTGAGTCAAATAACTTAATATTTTATCTGGTACATCATTGACTTGTGACGTGGGGTGGACCTTGGAGTAAGGGAAAGGGCGCCAAATGTATGCTTTGCCTGGGGCGCCATTTGGGCTAGGGCCGGCCCTGAACATTGAAAAAATTTATTGAAATTTTTATAACTTCGGCAATTTTTTTAAATTGTCAAATTTTAAAACTCGTTGGGGCACATCTTGGAGAACGAATTTTAAAGAAAACTAACTAGGCCTACACCAAATGGCAACGAGTTATTACTATTCCGTTTTGGTTCGAGATTTTTTATTTTTCACTCCACCATATTGGCTATGCAATCGTTTAGGATAGGTGTGATGTCTGTGTGTCCATCTGTCCTGCATTGTGCATGCATAAAATGTCAAATGTCAAATGTCAACTGTAATTGTTTAGTTTTGGTAGGCCGTACATAAACTGCACTGCGGTCTGCAGCAGTAGTACTAGTAGGCCTACAGTGAAGTTATTGAACTGACTAACTAATTCTGGTTATTGATGGTTGATTTATCTGCATGATAGGGAAATATTACGCAATTTTATGACTGTGACCTAAAACCATGATTAAGGCTATATTAGGCCTATGTGGCGGATGGCATACACACGAGTCCATGCGGACCATGACAATATTGAGAAGACGGTGGTGACGCAAGGCTAAGGACCATACAGGGCCAAACAGACGCCCATTGTATTTGTATTTTGTATTGTATTTGAACACTTGTTATGGCGCTGATACCAGATTTCCCATTCAGAGGCGCTCCCGACTACTGCGCGAACGCTGAATCGGAGTTTGACGCCGAAGCGCATGAGCAATATTATTGCGACTGAAGGACTTGCCCAGGGTCCCTACGCGGCGACTTTGAGGTGGATTCGAACCCGCAACCCTCCAGCTGCAAGGCACCGAACATACCCCCAAACCACCGCGCCCCAGTTGTATTGTGTTGTGTTGTATTGTATTGTACTCCACGTTTATGTTGCGATTAAATATCCGAGAAATTAATCTCTGATAGACTCCGACCGGGAAGCCCCGGGGCGCAGGTGTCGCGTGACAGAGTCTCCCCTAAAAGTCTCCCCGGAGACTCTATTTCGAAATAGATTCTCCCCCGGCGGATCTGTTTCAGAATAAATTCTCCCCCGAGACTTTGTTTCAGAATATAGTCTCCGGAGGAGAGAATATTTCATCTCCCGTCAAATAAAGTCTCCCCGGGGGAGACTTTATTTCAACACAAGATAGCCTACACTAACATCATATTTATTGCATTGTTTTGCTAACTGATGTAATATATTCGTTTGTAATGACAGTTAACATCATATGGACTAGCGCAGAGAGCCCCTTTTAGTAGAAATCTTGAAGAAGTGCTATATTAATGTTCAGTTACATTACACTTATTATAGCTCACCAATCAACTTTATTTTAGCTTCCTTGGTTTAACAAAAGCTTGAGTGTTTGGAATAAGATTCCTCTCTTCATCCAACAGGTGGCAAATCTTTAATGGTTTAAAAAATGTTATGCATTCACTTGGTATATGATGTCATTAAGACTCATTATTAATTAGCCTTATTAATTACTGCTAAGGCTGGTTAAGCTGTCCTTTTCCCTTCTGTTTGTCTCTTTTCGTTTAATGGTTTCATATTAGTTGCATATTTTAACCGTTCTGTTATATTGTTAAGTTAATTATTAGCAAAGTTGACCCTGTAAGCAGGATTTTCATCCTTTTTGGGCCTTCCTTGCCACCTCACTCACCTGCTTGATAAATGGAAGTTATATAATCGGTTACTTCATCCATCAGCAAAGTCTGCATTGCTGACACAGAATGAAACAGATTTCTCTCATTGACGACGTTCCTCATCTTTAGAATATTCTGCTGCATGATCCTCTTCATTTTTGGTAACGTAATTAAGCAAAGCTTCACATTCAGACTTATCCATGAAAATAATTTTGAAATGTTTCACTTAGTGGTACTTATTAATGCAACTTATACCCAATAGATATACTAACTAATATTGAATCCTTTAAGATCATCAAAGCCTATGCAGAAATAAACTTGAGCTACGAATAATTAATTTATGGTGGTCTACCTTTTATAGTCAACCAATCAACTTTGTTCTAGCTTTTATTACCCCCGTGTGCAAAATTCCATTCTAAGCCGAATAATTCCGTGGATCAACAAATGCCTAGTAGGCCTAGGCTTAATCTCAAGACTGGACTGTACTGGATTCATGGACTTCAATGCTTTATTTTTTGCTTATTGGCCTAGCGATACTAAATAGGTTTGGTTGAGCTGCGATTATTTAATGGGTAGTCCTATTGCCAATAATTCCGTGAATGTCTAATCTTTATCCATGAATGCCAGAAAAGCAAGGGCAAGTTCATATCCGAAAGCCAGTACTTCATTTACAATCACTGGCTATGACTTTCCTGTTCTACGTAATAATCTGACACCAGCAAACAATAATAAGCAAACATTAGGCTAACCAGATGAATCACAGAAAATCAAGCGCAAAGTCTTATCGGTTGACTGATACCAGTTGAAGGGTAGGCCTAATCCTCATCAATAATAATCGCATAGAAGCCAATGCTAGCTCGTCTTAGGAAGCCAGTACTGTACAGATATAATTACTCGCAGGCTTTGTTTCAGACTACTTGTATATAGCTAATAAGCTGGCCTGATACATCTGACGCTAATCATATTGAACGACTAATATCCAACACAATTTCAGTGGTAGGTCCAACCTTAGAAGAATCACTTTGAAGCTAATTAGCTCTACTTGGCATAATGAATAAGTATCAATTAGAGCCTGCTAATGCTCAGAATCTTTTCAGCAAACAGACTGAAACAGTGCCAACTATCAACAGTTAAAATCAACTTGTTGTGTGAGCTATTTTGGTAGTTATAGCCTATGACAGTGTGTTATCTCTCCACTGCGTTTTCATGACATAAGCGCGTCCGACATCCTATTTACATTATGCATTTACTACTATAAAACATTTATTTCACAATTTTCGCATTTAATTCCATAGTTGTTTCATGTCCAATTCAACTAATAAACTTGAAAGTAATTTATTTCAGAAATGCACATATTAAATCCTATTTTAAATAATAATTATAGAAAAGCAAATGAAAACAGAGGGGAGATTTTAGTACGGGGAGACTTTGTATCGTAGATAGGGGAGATTCTATTTCAATGGGGAGACTTTGTTCCGATACAAAGTCTCCGGGGAGACTCTGTTACGGCAAGGGGGCGACTCTGTTTCGGGGAGACTTTATATCGTGACACCGACGTGAAGAGCGGGCTACCAACCCACTCGGCCACTCAGGATCCTTGCACTGGGTCCATGAAAGCTAGCCAGGCCATGATGGCTTCGATCCGAGGAAATTGATTTTGTAGAGGTGCTCGATAGTCTAGTGGTTAACCATCAACCGAGATTTAGGAATCCAATAACCGATCTTGATTATTTCATCGAGTTTACGGATCCATCTGCACATACTAGTCAACTTATGTAGGCTACTATGCGTACAATAGCACCACTGTCTTAATATAGCTTAACGGACTCTTTTCTCCTCATGTTCTACTGGTTCTTGTTCTTCTTGTTCTTCTCTCTTTCTCTCCTTCTTTTTCGCCTCACGTCCTCCTCCTCCTCCTATTTCTCCTCTTTCTCCTCCTCCTATTCTTTATTGGGATGTAAATCGTTAGCAGCCTGCACTTCCCGTTGGAATGGCTCAATATGCAGATTAGTTAAACACTGTATTGATGTTTTTAAAATTATGTATAATCTAAAGTACAGTCCTGATCGCAGTATCATGATATTGCATGATATTGCATGCAACGCAGACACTGTTAGCGCTTACTTTGGCTGTCAGCTACTATCCATACAAGTCGGTTTCCAGTTTAAAATAGTCAATTGCTATACAGGTCAGCCAGCTAGTTTTCTGACCAGTTAATCAGTCACTAACCAAGCAAATTGTTATCAATTCACGTGACTCAATACTGTCCGGACCGGTTGATTGCAGACTAATTTCCATTAAAGAATTAACTAAACCATTAACCTTATGATCTTTTGATAGGATTTTCCAGGATTAATCTCCATCATTGAATGAAAGCAGAGTCGATGACATCGGAAAACCCGAAGGATCCGACAAAAGTGCGGAAGGGAAAGAGGGAAGGGCGTAGAGCAACGGATCCTGCAAGGATTTCGGAGGTAGATCAAGAGACCCCCGTCAACCCCGCTGTCCGTGCGCACAGCCTAAGCGCTGACAACCCACGATTTCTCTTTCCAAAGACGAAAAGAACAAGTGAGATTTACAGTGGAACAATTGAGCTAGGATACAGCTTATTCTTCTGTCCAGTGTCCATACTATAATTTCTGTCAAGTAACGTGATGCCGTTTGACATCCCGAATGACAATTATAAACGAATATGTGATGAAGTAGGGTTTTCAGCTGAACGAACAGATTGTCATGGTTGAATCAGTTGACTGGGTGAAATAATTTGACATGGTTCTAGAAGTTGACTCTCTGAAATTTCTTGACATGATTGAATAAGTTTACTATCTGAAATCATTTGATATAATTGAATTAGTTTACTATCTGAAATCATTTGATATAATTGAATAAGTTGACTGGCTGAAAGCAGTATCGTTATAATAGCCTACTAATAACGTCGTAATCCATAATTTCACATTACAAACCCGTGACTCCTCATTCAATCGTCTTTTATTCGCTTGAATAAGTTAGTGTTATCAATGCTCTTCACAACATCTACCAAACTAATCAGGCATAAAAATGCCTTAGGATTAGGTTACAAAAACGCCAATGCACTTGAGCCTCACGTGATAGTTTATTGGGGAAAACTCATCTATATCCCATCTGTTAAGTAAGGTTATTAGGGTTGATCGCAGTCTTACGTAATTCAATCATATTTAAATGCAAGATAATTGCGACAATTTGTAATGAACCCTAACGCTAGGAATCTTTGCAGTTACTCGTTGATCATATTGCAAAGAGTTCTGTAGATAGACTATGTTAGGCCTAAGTTCTATTAATAGGTTAGCTAATTGACTTGGTTGAATCAGTGTTACCTGATTGCGGGCATAGTTTCGGTGCAACATAGGTTGATGCCTTGTTCATTTGACACCGGCGCAATAGAAGCTATACAGTTACAAAGAACTGGAGAGAAATTTCATGTCTTTAGGTCAGGACGAATTGCTTCCTGCTGAGCAATATACGTCAACAAAAGTCGATCAACCGGTTAAACTGCTGATAGGCGAACGAGAGCTTGGACAGAAACCCATCACCATCATGTCCGTTCTTCGTCTGAACTTGGAAAAATATCCGGAAAGGAATGCCTATGGTTAGCTTCCCATTTACGATTACTAGCAAGGTTTTGGGAATGGTATCGATTACAAAGTGTGACTGCTTATCAGTTGCTCGAACTCCTTTCCTTTTTAAAGAAACGCCTCAATAATCACTCACTTTTTCTAATTGACCTTTAGATAACTGGCGACTGGCTTACTCAGGTTAACTACGACTAACTACATTTCTGTGTGACCTTCTCACGTTCAAAATGTTTTTACTAATGTTATAATACACAATTTAGCTATCGCTGTTTCAATTTGTGCGAGAAAACACTACAGATACAAGCAAAACTATATCCATCATATATTCAAATATATCTATTTCAGCCCAGGTTCAGAAAATTGGATTTTTAAAAACTATGTTAGCCTCCAATGGTTAAACGCCTCGTAAACTGTTAGAGCACCTCATCCGCTGGGTCCAGTGATAGCGGTCTTGTTCTGGTGTGAGAGAAACATGTGCATTGCTAATGTATTTTGAAAAACTACATTACCTGAGTTCTATGTGTATGCAAGGGATCGCGAGTTGCTAGGCTATATTCTACCTATTCAGATTTCGTTTGCGAACTGATCAACTAGTTGTTCAAAGGTTGGCGAGAAACACCCTCCGTAGACTCCTCTAAAGACGATCTAAGAGTGACCAGCTGCACACAAGCACACAATTAATCGAATAACTTACAAGCATACGCCATTTGTATTCTTAGTACACGGAGGAACCGTCTGGTCATCGATAGATTTAGGATTCTGTAGAGTACAACTGGTACTCTGATCATTGCCTCAGTTGATACTCCGGTTTGGAATGGCTCCGCGACAACTCTCCACAGACTTTTCGTCTGCGAATGTATCTGTATTCATTAGGGCTAATCAACAGAGGCCGCTTTCTTGAAACTTTCTAAATATTCTCGTGGATCCAGCTTCTAATTACGCAAACATTTATTTTAATCAAATCCCCTTTTATTCAATCGAAAACTGAGTTTCATCCATGCATCAGCTTGGTATCTAGCTTCTATTTACGGGAAAAAATTATTTCGATCAATCCAGCTTCTATTTCAACACAGGAATGTTTTCATCAATTTCAAAGTGATAGGCCTAATATAACTTCGTAGACGAAATGTCTGTCGGCCAAATGTCTGTAGACGAAGTGTCGTAGAGTAGACGAAAAGTCTGTAGACGAATTGTCGTGACACCGTCTGGAATATGTTGGGTAAGGCTCTATGCATGGGAGAATCGGAGATCGACGACTTTCCAGTTTTCTTCGCATTGTTTTGCTTATTGAAGACATTTTTCTTGTACAAGAATCTGACGTAATTTCAATTTGCATGAATCTAAGTAAGTAAGTAAGTAAGTTAGTAAGTAAGTTAGTAAAAATGTAAGTAAGTAAGTATATTCTTAAACTTTAACATCACTTAGGCTATACTAGCGCAAAAACGCCTCCGATGAATATCTCAAATGTCTGATTATGATAACAATTAAAATATCAACTGATATCTAATAAAAATCTTGACTATTCCTGATCATTTCGAAATCCTGTCTTTGTATTATTTCAGCATACAAACCCGATGATACGTGGAAGTATATCACCTACACAGATTTATTCGACCTCGTAAGGCGGGTCGCTAAAGGATTCATCGCGGTATATATTAGCATAAGCCTTAATGAAGTAAATATTTATCTTTGCACCACGCACCTATCTCATTATACCGTGGGCAATGGGCATGGTAGCCGATTGGCTTGAGACCACGCCTTGTAATGCCGAGAGTTCCTGTTTGAGTCTCTTCTGAGACGATTATTGTATTGGAACTTTCAGCAAGTCATTCATTCACAATTGCTTAGCGTAATCGATTGCTTCTTTATCGTTAGACATTAGCGCTAAATATGTGTGTAATAATATCCTATTAAACGATTCAGGAGTGTCCATTAATTAGGCCTATGTCAACAAATTTTAGGCACTTTTTGACCCCCTACCCCCTTGTCAACAACTGTCAAACATTGACGGACCCCCTAAAAATTATGTAAACAATCCCAGAACCCCCCCACAAAAAAGAAACACAATGGCTGAATACATGTAGAATAATTTTTTTTTTAAATTTACAATTAAAAATGCAATCTCGAATTTCAAAATATATGAGTTTAGTTTATTACCAGCTTTTTAGTAGTATTAAACATTAAGCACTTTATACATTTTTAGCATTTACTTAATGTTTTCGCTACCATTTTAAAGGGTCTTTGTTGATTCATTAAAAAAAAATTTGTTGACGTCAAATTGTTCCGAACCCCCTCTCTCCCCTAGTCAACAACTGTCAAACTTTTCGAAACCCCCACCCCTATTTTGTTGACATAATTAATGGCCGACCCCTTATTTGATCATTTACGTATGCAATGTGATAGGCTATAGCAAAGAAACATTGGAGATATGCTGTCACCTCTTACTTTCTCTCATACTTAAATGCAGCGCTCGTTAACATATTTAGGAAGAATAAAATGAAGTATGTTAACAATAATTTTTTGACCACTCATTCCTCTGGCTTATGCATGTGTTAAATGGCTTGCGTGGTGTCTGATATATGACTTGAGCAAAAGCAATGTTGCGCAGTGAACCAGTATTAACCGAGCGAAACATTCAAAACTGTTTATTTACTTGGATTTGTTTCTGATTTCTTATTAGTTCGGTTTACAAAGATACTATGGAGTCGCCATTATTGGACGCAACGCCCCTGAGTGGGCAATCGCCAATTTTGCAGCAATCTATGCGGGGTGAGTAACTAAGTGTTGTATGTAGGTCTACCTGAATTGTTACATTAGGCCTATACGCTGTTTTAAAAACATCCGTGCTCCATAGCATACTGAAATGTGACGTCATGGCTCAAAACCCGTCGCTTGTCGCTTCCTAGATATTGATTTGCATTATTTGATACAGAATGTAACCCCCTATTGCTCAGCATAATTGCAGCATAATAAAGTAATGGCTGCTGAGGACTTTGATGACATGAATACTCCGAAATTTTTTATTCGATTTTCTCACTCTATACTAATGAAAGAAACAAACGAGCATAGCCTAACTCAGTTAGAATAAGGATTTTTCATTCTATAAAAAGTATTTTGAGGCAAACTAATTGTAGACTATGACTAACTAAAAAGGTCAGAAACCGACATCAGGCGACATGTGACGGGTTTTGACCCCTGGCGGTGCATCAATTGTAACGTAAACTAGCAATAAAATCAATCCACGTCCCCTAACAAAAGAGAGCGCAACAAGGTTTTGTTGTCACAAATTTGAGAATGTAGGAAATTTTATTTCGATCTCTGAAGTGAAGAGTAAAACCTCTATTTAGCCGTAGGTCTTTGAGGTACCTCTTAATTTATTAGACGTAATAAAAAAAACTGTGTCATATCGCGAATGAAGACCATGCTACAAATAGAGGCTAGATCGTGTCGACAGTTCGAAGCCCAAACGATTGACCCTCGATCCTTGATACGCCTTCCGATCATTACCCCATTTTCACATGTCTCAACTTACTACCTAAAAGTAGTACCTATTCCACGTTCTGATCCCGTCTCCCTCAGCTATCTGTTCTATTACTGGCCACAAATATATACCATCAGCCTCTGGCTACGGCTAAATAGAGGTTTTACTCCTTATGAGTTCACCCCGATTTTTTAATCCTCACCTTCTCTGGAAAACTATAAACCAACTCCTCCATCGGAACTCCTCCAGCCCGCTTCCAAATTCTCTTCCATCTTCTTCAATAGCTGACTCATTCTGTTCTTTCTTCCAGGGCCGCTTTAAGATTAGTGCGGGACCGGGTGCTGTGATTACCTTCCAAAGGTCCCATCTAACAATCACAGGTCCACCATACACATATTCATTACATTCTTACTAGCGAGTAGGCCTATATTAACTGTCCTTTAAGGATGCGTTTCTTGTGGTGTAGGTCTTAAGTCTTATTTGTTTCCAAAAAGTGTCAGTCTAGAGCCTAGCACAGTGAATGAGGTAAACAAAAAGTAAGTAAGTATATACTTTATTGAAAAAACAAGTGCTAACCACATTTTGGTGAACAAAGATCATCAAATAGATTAAAAAAATAAGTATAGAGCATCCGTGACAAATGTTTTACGAGATAGAGAGTTTGCCTTAGGTATTATTCTATTGTGGGTTCTGGGGCGTAGCGAGTATAAAACAGTTTTCACGGGAGGCAATAGATGATGTAATACATGTGCAGCATTGCAGCTGACGATGGTAGAAAAGAGGTTGGAGTCTGTTTTTTTGACATAGTTGCTCAAAACTTTGGTAGGATTCCGGTAGCCTAGATATCGAGACCGGACCATTCGCCGTTTAGTTGCTGAAGACAAGTGCGTCCCTCTCCCCCTCAATGCACCACCACGCCGGGGCCGCATAGAGCATCCGCGATACTGTGGTTGCATTAATTTTGTTACATCATTCATAGAAATAACTAATTACATTAATTGCTGCTTCGTATTTTATCTGTTTTGCAGCACTTTCGCTCTAGATTTAACAATAACTGGTACATTAACAAAGACATTTCTTTACTTCCGAAAATGCGAGACCCTCAATATTACGGGCCTTGGTGCTGCAGCACCTTAGTACCCCCCCCCCTTAATTCGGACCTGCTCTCTTCAATCACTCCTTTCCAAAGTCACAATCGATTTACCTCCAGATAGACCTACTCTCCACCTTCAGCAACTCCGTCATCATTTTCTGCCTTCAAACGAACATCAGAGACTGAAATATCCCACATATTACAGTCTCTTCCAAACAAGCAATGCCAACTCGACCCTATGCCCAGTTACTTACTGAAAGACTGCGCATCTATTCTTGTTCCCATCATCACCAAGATAATCAATCTCTCCTTATCTGCTGGCAATTTCCCCTCCTCTTCAAACATTCTTTAGTCACTCCACTCGTCAAGAAACCGTCGCTTTATAAAGAAATCATTTCTAACTACCGACCTGTCTCCAGTGCTGGGTAAAATACTTCTTACATATATTTGAAATACAAAATACAAATACAATTTTCAAAAATATTTGAAATACATAAATTATACAAAATACAGTTTTGCAGAATGTAGGCCTTTTGAAAAACAAAATAGAAATGAAGCCATCATCGGAAGAACCACTAGAGTCCATTTTTTCAATATTGAGTTTACTGTGTACTGTTATACCTAGTGCCATGGATCATGACATTGTATTGCCATAAATGTTATGTGTTTTAACTTTTAAGAAAAACCACGTCATTCCATAGTTGCTATGAAAAGAAAAGAAATTATAGCGTTGTTGTAAAGACCTCTGGAGTAAGTACAGGACTTCAGTGTTTCCTCCTTGAATTAACCTAGGGGGCTACTTTTGGTGGACTATACATGTTATTCCATAGCAACAGCTACTCGTGGCGTGATTCAGCGCATCGATATCTATCAGCGGCGTGAAAATTTTATTAAAAGATAAATAAAAATAAAGGTTAGCATTGCTTTATTTGAAATATATCTTCAAAATAATGATATAAATAAAACATTAGATTTCATTCTGAGTGGATTGGCAGGACTGGCGTTTTGGGTAGTTTATTGTTCTTTGAATCAACGGATCTGCCCAGCTTAGTACTGAAACAGCAAGCTATGATAAAATAATCAGGCTTAACAAAATAAAATACTACCGTTTTTGCGCCCTTGTAGCGTCATGGCTGTGTTACGGCGCCATATAAATTGTCATTATTATTTTGGTTAAAATCTCACCTTATATTCTTTGGACCGCATGGCTTAGAGATACGTTTGAGTCATTGACAAGTAAAGTTCAATAGCTGATCAATGCAGGCAATTTTTCACTATACTTGAATTTTTGAATTAAATATTTCAAAGTTAAGGTTGGAGCTAGATTTATGTGAAAGTCCTCTTGTATTAGTAAGAGTAGATCCTACTGTAACAAAAATTTTATCCAGATTAACTAAACCTTGTTACTTTTTCTCAGATCACTCTCTAACAATTTTGAAAGCTGAACAGATTGAGTACGGTAGCCTATAAATTATAGGGCCTATCGCAGTTGTAAAAGTTGTCATCGTTGTTCATGGCCACAGTAGTTTGTAAAGGTCGTGTGAAGTTTGCGAATACCTCAGAATTGTTAGGGAGGAGTTTGTGGACTCTTTTTTGGGAGACGGGCATCCAGCGTCATTTGAAGAATGACAGAGTCACAGCAACTAAGATACAGTGATCAACATAAGCAGCCGTATGAAGTTCTCCATCAAACCCTTTTACGCAAACCTTTAAGAGTCGTGCATGTTTGATCTTGGCAGGTACCACAACTAAAGGCTTTTCAATGAGAACAAGGAATGGTAACTGTAAAGAAAGATCAGAAACATTCATTTCCACATTGCATCTTGTCAAGTGATTTCATGACCAACATGTCAAGTATTCCTCAAGGAATCATCAAATTCTAAACCTTGAAGTGATACTATAAGTATTCAGCGATGAACGCAACTGATTCTAGTATTTCCTTTCATATCAACCTAATGCTGACTATTGGGCTATCATATCAATCTAATGCTGACTATTGGGCTATAGCTGTGAAAACAATGTTTCAAAAGTATATAATATTCCAAAAACAAAATACTCTGAAAAGTATTTAAAATACAAATACAAAAATACTTCAATGCATTTTAAATAATATTTCATATACTATTTAGAACACTGCCCAGCACTGCTGTTTCCAGCCTGTCATTCGTCTGTAAACGACTGAACTCATAGTCCAGTCTCGGATCAATGATTACTTGACTTCCTAACACACTCCTTAACCCACACCAGTCTGGTTTTTTCAAGCGTCACTCAACCAAAACTTTGCTCACTTCCCTCTTCAATAAACTTGTTTCGGCCATATCTCATCAAAAAGTATCGTGACTTTGCCACCTTGATATTTCTGCAGCCTTTGACACCGTTGACCGCAATATATTATTGCAAAGACTGTCTACCTCGTTCGGTTTGACTGACACTGCTCTCCTCTAGATTCAGTCCTATCTGTCTTCCCTCTCCTCATCTGATGAAACATCGGAAATCTCATCTTAATCATGCCTGTGGTGTTCCTCAGGGTTCCGTTCTGGGGCCCCTCTTGTTCATCCTCTACACTACTCCACTCAGCTCACTCATCGAAGCATCCTCAGTTGACGCTGACAACACCTAATTAACCCTTTCGTTCCCAGTGACTCCATTTGGAGTCATTAGTGTAAAATATTTTTTTTCCAGAATTATTTCAATTTCTGATAACCAGGGTTAATTTGTTATCAACATTCATATAATACTGAATCTTTCCAGATAGGCTAGCATAATTTTGTCTACCTAGATGGCGCTGCAATAATAGTCTTAACATTGGCCTTTAGAGACGAAGTTTCTTCATTCATTTAGCAGCCATTTTTCTTATGTAACAAAAGATATCCAAAAGTAAGAAAATTGTTATGTTGCTTTTTTGTATATCCTTTAGATGTCAAAAGAGTTGTTATGTTATTTAATTAAATAATTCCACAGAAAAAGTGAGTTTTGAACATGACTCCATTTGGAGTCAATGGGTATCAAAGGTTGAAATATGTATAGCATTACATTTCTCGCTGTTTCTGTGTGACTATTTTGACTCAACAGGAAATACTAAAACCGTTTCTCCAATTACTGAGAAATAACTTTTGATGCAATTTCTTCTCATTTTAATATTGCGACACTATTTCCAAAAGACCAAGTGAGTAAAGGGTCTCTGCAGCAACAGCCTTCTTCACGCTACAAGAAGAAATTCAGTCATACATTTCAATGGGGAAAACTGTCTCCTCCAATGCCATGTGACATCCTTTGGAAACATAGGTTCAGTGAACCTTTAGACAATCAATCTCCACTGGAATACTTTCAACATTTCTTCTCACAAGCATTGATTGAGCTGATTTGAGCATAATGCTGTTCAGTGTGCATCCAGTTTCCGAACAGACTTAGTTGAGATGGAACAGTATTTGGGAGTGCTCATGAGGATGGGTATGGTTCACATGCCAAGATACCAAATGTACTGGTCAAGGCAATTTAGATTTCCTCCTGTTGTCCCCTAAACTCGAAGAAAGAGTTGAAGACAGCGGATCTAGGATCTGCTGACACAGCTGTTCATGCTGATTCTGGTCTAGCTGTGTTACGATTGCTTGATAACTTCTCAGTTCAGCTTTCATCAACCCACACTGCAATGGAGCCAATGACGTCAATCAAGAGATGGGACAGGAAACAGCACAAGTAGTCTATGTCAGCATCCATGTCCAGCTATTGTCAAAGAATACAATGAGCACATGGGTGGCGTTGATCTCTTCAACATGATGATGTCACTATATACAAGGTTGACCATAAGAGTCCAAAGTGGTACAGCCGCATATTCTTGTGAGCGATGAACTTAGCTGTGGTCAGTGATTGTTATATCGTCTTCACAGGAAGAACAGAAGAACCAACCAAAACGAGAATAGTTATATATCGTTGAGTTCACAGCAATCATCAGTGAGGCACTTGTACAGGAAAACAAGCCGCCACCAACAGTCACTCGAAAGCGTGGACGTCCGTCATTGACCGCAACGGCAGAAGAGCTACTGCCATCCACTCCAACTTCAGACGATAGATCAGGAAGACTAACTTGTCCCAAGAAACGATCTGTAATACCTGTTGCCAGTGATGTGGTGCGGTTTGACAGCATCGGACATTTTCCAGCTCATTCGGAACCAAAGCAAAGATACTTACTTACTTACTTACTTACTTACTTAACTGCAACCTGTGTATCACAAAGAACAAAACTGTTTTCTTACTTATCACACATGTTCATTATGACTCTACACATAGTTACACACTTGTGTGTGTCAACTGAATGTTAAGTTTGTTTTCGACGTTCATCCATTGAGTCCCATAGACGCCAAATGGAGTCATTATAAAAAAATGTCAAAAAATTAATTTTTTATTAAAAATTCATTCTATTATGTTTCAGACTATGCTACTGATTAAAAATAATTCATCAAAATATTTTTTCATTAATCAAAATTAAATTGGGAATGAAAGAGTTAATCATCTCTTTCTCTCCAAGCAGCTTCTCCGACGCCATAGATCATCTTCTCCATGTGGTCACAAAATCTCCTCTTGGATGACCTCAAACCTCATGTGCCTGAACCCCTCTAAAACTGAATTTATACTTTTAGGCCCCCATGAGCAACTCAAACACATTTCAGATTTCTCTATTTCCCTCAAACTTGACTCTGCATCCAACCACACTTTCACTGCAAATTCTCCTGTGCGCAACTTAGGTGTAATTTTTTACCAAATCCTTTGCTTTTCCGATTACATCGCCCATTTCCCGATCGTCCTTCATCCATATCCGTAACCTTCGCGGAATACGCTCTATGCTCGATTTCGAAGCAGCATAGATTTGCATAATGTAGTTCACGCTAAATTAGACTACTGCAATGCTCATTTTCTGAAGATAGACATAGCCCAAATAAACCACCTCCAAGCTACTCAGAATGACCTCGCCCGTGCTGTTGTCAAAATCACTCCTGTCCTGAAATCACACCACGGGCTCAAAATTCCTGAACGAATAGAATCAAAAGTCATAATTATCACTCACCTACAACACACTTCAATCCTCCCAGCCCTCCTATCTCAGTCAGTTGTTTATATTCCATCCTCGTCGTTGAACCCGTTCCTCCTCTCCATCGTTTAAATTTGCATATGGCTCCATAGCCGTAGCTGTCCCGCCTGTTTGGAACATACTCCCGCCAACATTGCGACAAATATCCGATCCATCCTACGAAGTACGAACTCAACTAAAAAAAAAATCACCTCTGGCTAACTCTCCTTAGGCCTTTTACTTAAAACTGAAAAAACGCTGCTTGCTCACAAATCATATCTCGATTCCTCCTCTTCCCCTCGCCTTTCAACTCTAAACACCATCCACTAGGGGTGTCCAGAAAAATGATACATCTCAGAAAACACCCATACTCAAGTTTTTCCCATTATTCCGTTCATTAGTTGTCTATATATATATTTTGTTCAGAAGTTTAAAACACACCCTACTTAAATACCAGGTCTGAAGGCGCCCATGCTTGAGTCTTGGAACTTGGGTTCATTGTGAATTTACTCTTTTTATAACAAAACATTAATGAAGAGCCCGATTTGGATGAGCTTTTCGCAACTTGTTTGCCAGAACAAGAGCTACGTCTGGAACTAATGTAAACACCCATATCAAGGTCATTCAAGGTCATTTCAAGGTCAAAATAAACAAAATCTAGCAAAAATCAGAAAAATAGCCAGATGTCGGCTAATAATTGTTGAAATCGGCTAGTTTTTTCTTGTTTTTCTCATCTTGATGAGGACTACTTGCAGTAAGAAATAAGGCTACTAATTGCAAGACAATCCAAGGTTATTTTAAGGTCAAAAAGGTCAATTAAAGTGAAAATTAGAGGAAATGGTTTTTACCCAGCCAAATATTGCTCTATTTGGGTGATTCTTTTACCTGTTTCCTGGAGCTGATAAGGGCCACATTCGAGAAGACATAGTACTAAAAGGATAACTTAATCCAAGGTCATTTCAAGGTCAAAAAGGAAAAATCAAGGAAAAATGACCATAACTAAGATCACTAAAATGAAACAACATTTGGCTGTGCCGCTGCAGCCATTTTTCCTTGATATTAACCTTTTGATCTTGAAATGACCTTGGTTTGTGTAAGCCTTTTAGTAATGTATCTCCTCGAATGTAGTCCTTATAAATCCGACCGAGCACTTAGGTAAAAGAATCACTCAAATAGCGCAATATTCGGCTGCATTATGGCCATTTCTTCTGATTTTTCTCTCGAATTGACCTTTTGCCCTAAAATAACCTTGGATTATCTTACATTTGGTTACCTTGTTTCTTACCACAGGTAGTACATATCAGGAAGAAAAATACAAGAAAAAATTAGCCTAGGGTGTCTACATTTGTTCCAGACGTAGCTCTTGTCCTGGCAAACAAGTTGCAAAAAGTTCATCCAAATCGGGCTCTTCGTTAATGTTTTGTTATAAAAAAGAGTAAATTCACAATGAACCCAAGTTCCAAGACTCACGCATGGGCGCCTTCGGTCCTGGGTATTTAAGTAGGATATGTTCGGGGGCTTTGAGCGACCTCAGGATAACATTTTAAAATTGTGAAAATATATATCTATAGACAACTAATGAATGGAATAATGGGGAAAACTTGAGTATGGGTGTTTTCTGAGATGTATCATTTTTCTGGACATCCTAGCCATCCACCGTAGTCGTATGACTGTCTGCCTGCCTGACTCTCAGGATTTAGACCCTCTGCCTATTGATTTTTTTTATTAAGCCCACGTGAATAGGCTGGTTCCCTTGACTTCGCTTTTGTGGGCGCTGTAGAAATTTCGAGTCTACGATTTACGATTCATCAGATGACGCGTGGTGCTGTGTAAACGCGCATTTAGGATTACGATGACGAACATCTAATTCGAGTACACAGAGTACTGTATGTATGTTCCTTCTGTTTCTGGTTTGCTCCCCAGGGGAATCGTTGTTCCCATATCGACGGTACTTTCAGCGGATGACTGTTGCAGTATAATACAGAATACACAATGTAGCATAGTAGTTGTCGGTTCGTCAAAACAGCTGGAAACTGTCGCGGAGATTCGCAACCAACTGCCTTACATCAAAGCCGTCATTAAATGGGGCAAAGATGACGATGAGAAATCAGTTCAATTTTATACGGTAGGATATTACTATTTGGATTTGTAATTAGTAAATTCCATCGCCCATATGCCTTGCGCATACAATTAAAGTATCAGCCAATGAAGTTATTAGATCAATATCTAGAAGATTAGTACGTAAAGACAGAAAGATAACGTCTCATGGCTAGGCATTAGGGAAAAGATAAAAAAGAATGGGACACCAAAATTAAATCGTTATTAAATCAATATCTACAATATTAGTATTTAAAGGCTGATAGGCAGCCTATTGTGGCTAAGCAATAGAAAACGATAAGATTTGAAAATGGTTAGATATAGTTCAGAGGTTATTGTTTGAATTATACGATTGCCGGGTGTATTGCATGTGGTCTACGTTCAAAACCGCGATCACAAAACAGCGATCGTCAAAACCGCGATCACAAAATAGCGATGCACAAAATAGCGACTGCATAAAATAGCGATCATCGAAACAGCGATTAAACGTTGATTGGTCCTGATTGCGAACTTAATTGGGTAATTCTCCAGTTTAGGTCCCCAAATTATTTTGCATTGGTATCCATTTCAACTGCAGTTTATCTTTACATCAATCCGACTTCTATTTAGCAAGAATTTCTTTTCATCAATCCCACTTCCATTTAAGCAAAGAATTATTCTGATCAATGCAACTTCTAGTTTCACGATAAACAATTATCGCCAATCCAGCTTCCATTAAAATCCATTTGCGCAATTATTTTGCCCAATCCAGCTTCCATTTATACAATTATTTATGTCAATCCAACTTCCATTTACGCAAACAATTATTTTCATCAATCCCGCTTCCATTTCATGAAAGAAATATTTTAATCAATACGGTTTTCATTTAGGTAAACAATTATTTCGTCAATCCAGCTTTCATTGACACAATTATTCATGTCAATCCAGCTTCCATTTAGGCGAAGAATTTCATTTTATCAATCCAGCTTCCATTTTACATTGACAATATCAAATATGCCAATGCAAAATAATTTGGCGATCTAAACTGGAGGATTACTCTTAATTGAACGTAAAATGCTGTAGTTAAGTAAGCCTACATCGCAGGACAAATACCAAATCCATCTCGAAGAATCTATAGAGAAACTGCAGATAAAATAAAAAGCATCGTCGGCGATTACTCCAATGGGCCTATATTGAACTAGCCTACCTTCGTGCAAATTGGACATAATTTAAGTCTTCAAATTTAACATTACACATTTGGATATAATTATGTATACTTCGTGATACATTTGAAACTTTCTATAATAAATCGGTGAAATCGCTGTTTTGATGATCGCTATTTTATGCAGTCGCTGTTTTGGGCATCGCTATTTTGTGATCGCGGTTTTGACGATCGCTGTTTTGTGATCGCGGTTTTAAACGTAAACCTTGCATGTTTAATACTGGAACATCCCTGCAAATCTACCATGTCTAAATCGATCTGATATGATTTTACTCTA
This sequence comes from Aporrectodea caliginosa, assembly GCA_020284085.1. Classification (NCBI taxonomy): domain Eukaryota; kingdom Metazoa; phylum Annelida; class Clitellata; order Crassiclitellata; family Lumbricidae; genus Aporrectodea; species Aporrectodea caliginosa. The sequence goes on along the minus strand of JACEVL010000536.1, from coordinate 30,655 downwards.
CCTTAGTTTACCTATTTTAACCTGCACTTGACATTGTTCATGATTTGACAGAGTCACCAAAACTAATCTTATTGTCATTGACCTAACTTTCCAACACCGGATCAATGGGAAAGTCTTATTTCACTTAGAAGAGAACTGTGATAACCGATAACAAAGGAAAAATATACTATTTCTATTCATTGTTTTGCTGGATTCCACCTCGCAGCCTCAAGTCATCTCAGCTATTGCATTTTGAACCAATGGTGCCTTCTATTGCCTTCTTGTGTTTCACCAGAAAGGTGCTTAGGAAACAACCAGATTTTTAGATTTTATATTACATAGGATTCTGTTGTATTCATTGTATTGGACTGGAGTTGATCACGTATCATATCAATTGATGTGCAATACAATGGAATTGTGGCACTATACGGGTGAATATTTCAAGTCTGGTAACTTTCAGTTACCACATTATAAATAAAAATCCGGTAATCACATTTTAAAAAGCGGATCGTGTTTAAATAAATATTTAACTGCTAGATTTATTTCTTAAATATAAATATTGAATATTTCTATATTATTTTGATAAATTGAAAAAAATAATTTAAATGTCAGGACCGCAACCGGTATCCAGTGTAGTTTCGTTATTTTTAATTACAAGTAGTATTTAATGCATTGCAATAATTATATAAAGTTTTAAGAAGTTTTACAGAAATTATAATTTTTCACTAAAATGTGTACAAAATTATGCATCAGGAATTTGTTTTCGGTGTAAAATATTTTGTTAAAGGTTCGTTACTTACTTACAATTATTTCTGTCAGCAACGCAACCGCATCCGATTGCGACCCTTTTAGTCAGCTGTGTGTATATTTGCTGCGCATGCGCTCTGCTATATTGTATCAACTTCCTTTCGATGTGGAGATTGCATATGCAAATATAATTTTTGATCATTTCAAACAGTTGATTATCAATTAATTTTCGACTAACCTTTACGAGTATGTTTATTGAAGGTCAGCACCGCAACCTATATTACACACACGTCATTATCGTTTAAGTAAGTTTAGGTGTCATGTCTCAGATCGCAAGAAAATACTGAAGAAACGGGACTTTTCATTGTGCACGCTCGTCAAGTGGCGTTGGTGTAATATTTTTACTTAAACAAAAAGTCAGCACCGCAACCGTCAGCACCGCAACCAAGCAAGTAGTCGCGGTGCTGACTTCATGGTCGCGGTTCTGACACGTACTTAGGTGTTAGGGTTTCTTTAGCTCTTAACGTTGAAATAATTCTAATGTCTTCAATGCCGTACTTGATGTTGGTAAGTAAGAAGTCTACCTATGTGCATGTTAACTATCATCAATCCACCTTCCATTTCATTGAGAAATTTTTTTCATCAATCCAACTTCTATTTAATTTGAAAAAATTACTTTTATCAATCCAATTTCTATTTCATGAAAGAAATATTTTTCATCAATGGAACTTTTATTTAAGCAAAGATATATTCTCATGGATCCAGCTTCTAATTACGGAAACAATTATTTTCATCAATCCAGTTTCTATTGAATCCAAAACTTAATTTCATCCATCAAGCTTCTATTTACGGTAAAAATTATTTCGATCAATCCAACTTCAATTTTGAACACAGGAACGTTTTCATCAATCCCACTTCCATTTAGGGAAACAATTTCTTTCATCAATCCAGCTTCCATTTTACAGTGACAACATCAAATAATTTAGCAACGTAAACTACGACTTTGTTAGGGTTTCTTTAGCTCTTAACAGAAATAACCATTAGCCTATGTTTGGACAACGTTTCAGTGGTTAGAGTCTGGGTGCCAGTTAACTCTAACTGTAATTTTATTCATATCTGTAACCATACCCTTTACAGTAAATTTCAGTGGCAAAATTAGACAATGAAAATTGTATATATATCTTCAGTATTGACAATGGTTACATTGCTGTGTTTTATTATATTTCTTCAAGCACATCTACTGTAATCATGCCTCTTACTTCTAAAGAGAAATCAGCAATTTGGAGAGCAAAAATTAAAGCCAACCCTGAGCTGCATCATGCTTATTTGGAAAAAGAGAAGAAACGTCGTGAAGATAGAAAAGCTACTGGGAAGTTGAAGCTAGTCGATGAACTTAGTGCAAGAGATAGGCGAGCAATTAATAAAAAGTGGCGCAAGCAACAGCAAGATTGTCGACAAAGAAAAAAAGATCAGTTGAATTCACCTGCTGAACCTCTTGGGTCACCTCAATTATCAGAAACATCTGGATTATCTCTTACCAGCATATCGGCTAAAGTGCGTGGTCGGAAAAAAGTTGTCGGTGCTAAGGCTAAGGTTTATCGTGAAAACACAAAATTGAAAGAGAAACTGGAAGTGATGACAACGCAAAGAAATAAGTACAAGCAGCGTCTGTTTCGTATTCAGGGTAAATCAAAAAACAAAAGCAACAGCAACACACCCAATTCAAAGACGAAAGTCATGTTGAAGAACTGCCGCGTAGGGACACCTGTGAGAAGAACATTACTGTTTCACAATGTACTTGTGGATGGTCTGGGTAGCTTAATAAAAGATCCAAATAAAGCTGCTGCTGTGAAACAGTCAATACACAGAATCATTTCTGCAAAGAGACTAGCATCCTATCGGCTACTACGACTGGCACAGGGATATCTGAACTGTTCCCGAAACTTTTTGGCATCACGCGTTGGTCACAGAAAAAGACCAAACGCTGTAACCACTGATGTTGTGCAAAAGGTTGTTGATTTTTATGAAAGGGATGATGTGAGTAGGATGACATCGGGAAAGAAGCAATGCATCACCAGAAGAAAGAGGAAGAAACAAAAGCGATATTTAAATGACACAATGAAAAATCTGCATCTCAAGTTTCTGAGTGAAAATGCCGAAATTAAACTCTCATATACAATGTTTTGCAAATTCCGCCCCTTTTGGGTAGTTGCACCAGCTGTTGATGATCGAGAAACATGTATGTGTCAGACTTGTCACAATCTTGAGTTCATGGCTGGAAAACTTTTATTCCATGGGGTTATAAATACTCGTACACTGGGAATTTTGTCAAAGCAGTTAACATGCACAGGTGCAGCTGCAAAGACATGCATGTATCGTGAGTGTCATGATTGCGTAAACAAAAGGATAGAGAGACAATCAGCAGTGAATTATGGTCAGCTTGTAACCTGGAATTTATGGAAGTCTCGAACAGAAAGTCGTGTGCGCCGTGTTAAAGATAAAGACGAGGAGTTCACTGTTAAAATCATTGTTAAAGATCTTGTAACAGGAACGATTGAGCAACTGATAGATGATTTTGAAGCTGAATTGAAGAAGCGTGGTTGTCGACATTTGTACAACATTGAGCATCAGTTCTTAGCTATCCATAAAATGAAGCGAAACATCAAATCTGATGAAGCCGCTCTTCATATTGATTTTGCTGAAAACTATGTTTGCAAACTTTCATCAGAAGTGCAGTCAATGCACTTTGGTGCATCTAAAGGCCAAGTGACGATGCACAATGGAGTCTTGTATCTGCAGGACAGAAAGTTTGCCTTCTCCACTTTATCTCCTTCTACAAGGCACGATCCAGTTGCCATTTGGGCATACCTTTCCCCTGTCATTGATTGGGTGTTAGCCCTAGGAAAAAAACAAAAAGCGGCCCTAACTTCATGACTTTTATTTTCTTTGTGCATTTTTTCATGCATACCCGAGGGCCAGTGACCTCCAAAGTCATGGGTCACTTTACAAATTACATTATGCAATAACAAAAAACGATAAATCGCATATATAATTTATAATTATATATAAAATATTAAGAATGCGTCAACTCAAGTTATAAATCAATTTATTCGGACTCACTGCCAGCGTTGTGTTGTCAGTTAACTCCGACGGCTCCGTAACATTTTCTAAATGTAAGGTGGGAATAAAGTTTGTTGGCACGACTGATTGGACCGAATGCTGATTGTTTTCATCGTTTCGATTTGTGTCGGGTTGTTTACTTGCAGAAGGTGTTTGTTGAGAGCTGGTGTCTTCAGTTTGAATTGGAGTGGCTTTAAATAAATCGACTAGATTTCGGCATTTAGCTCCATCTTTACCAAGAATCTTTAGTTTCTTATCTCTTACTTTCTCCGCACCACCTTTACATTTACGTTTCGGATTTATATCACTCATAACCGTAACATATCTTATTTAATTAATATTACTTATTACTAACTAACAAATTTAAAAGAAATTTTATCAAAACAAACTCAGTGGAAGACGCCGGAAGTAGAATGGAAGATGTAAATTCTTATCTAACATGGCGGCCGCTGGCTGTACGGAGCACTGTAGGTAAGTAAGTATGCATTGCTCTTTTTCAGTTAATTTACAAACCGGTTAACCGAAACTAAAAACCGGTTAACCGATGCCGCAATTTTTTGTAAAAAAACCTGTATCATCTGTACTAAATTGATTAAATTATTATATCACCGGTCCTGGCGGCCCACCGGGAATCTTCCCGGTGTCCCGGCGGCCCAGTCCACCCCTGCTTTCCCCTGTCATTGATTGGGTGTTAGCCCTAGTGCCAAATTTACGTGTTCTTCGCTTTATCAGCGACAGCCCTGCAACACAGTACCGTTGCAAAAAGAATTTCCATTTCTTTTGCAACCAGCTGTTTGAGGTATGCCCACCCACATTTCAACTGGGTTCATGGGATTATAGTGAAGCTGGTCACGGAAAGGGAGCAGCTGATGGAGTTGGAGCACTGTTGAAGCGGACCGCAGATCGGTTTGTTGCACAGGGACGTGATCTGCCTGATGCAGCTGCAGTTTTCGAAGCTTTGGTTGACCCACGACTGAATTTATCTGTGAAACTATTTCTTGTTAAAAGCCAAGAGATATCTGATATGGAATTGTTGTTGCCAGCAAATCTCAAAACACTCAGTGGCACAATGTCTGTCCACCAGATTTGTACAAGAACCAAGGGTGAAATAACTTTTCGGCCACTCAGTTGCTACTGCAGAGTAGAGTGTGACCCCTTTCCTTGTGAATGCTACAGTCCTGGCACGATGGTGTATGATGCTACCACTCGAACACCGCCACAAGAAGCTTCTCCACAGTTACCACCTGAGCAATGTCACTTACCGCAAGATTCCACTACTAATGCACAGCTGCTCCATGAACCTTCTGATGTGCCTTTGTCTGTGCAGTCTCCTGTTGATCACCAAACTTTACCTGTTCTGAATTTACTGTTACCCATTGAAGAACCCAGTGATGAACATATTGGAAACTTTTGTGTTGTAAAATACAGTGGTCGACCTTACCCAGGGAAAATTATTAGTGTCAATTTTTTGGATGGTGACATAGAAGTTTCATGCATGGCTACAGTTAGAGGCCCACGTGGTTCCATAGCTAACCATTTCTTTTGGCCAAATACTCCAGACATTTGCTTTTATGAGCTTCCAAACATAATTAGCCTCATTGATGAGCCTAAAGCTATTGGTCTGCACAGCAGGCATTGTGCATTGGAAGAATCAGTTTGGGCTGCTATTCTGTTGAAATTAGGTTTGTAATCTAAAGTAGTTTTGCTGTGTTTGTATTGTTTGCTGATTATTGTAGTTTTTATTATGTGCAAGAACTGGTTTATACCATTTTTACTTAAGCAGCATCAAATGTAGTCTTTGGTGTTGTGATCTGATTGAATTCAGCGTTTTTTTTATTTTATAGCTGATATTTGCTCACTAGTAAGATATATATACTTGTCATATATATATCTTACTAGTCTGTGGTGCTTTTGTTCACTAATATTGGATCAGAATAAATATTTGGAAGCTTTTGTTCATTACAGCTGTATTATTACTGTACTTGTGAGATAGCATAATTTACATTATTATTTCATGTTGCTGATTTCTATAACAGTTTAGAAATGATATCAGTCAGTTGCGGTGTTGACATTTTGGTGCTAAATTTATGTTGTTTTTGTAATTATTTCTGATAATCTAATAATATTCATTTTCATTTCACCTTATTTTCATTATTTCCATGTGATGCAGTTTATACGAACTATGAAACTAGAGACAAAGTTTTGTTATTCAGCTTGTTTACCGACATTTTGAATTGGTTGCGGTGCTGACATAATGTGGTTGCGGTGCTGACATGGTATGCCACACCAACAATTTTTGAAAACAATATTTATGTGAAACTAGGACAGATCCGTTATGAACCATATTATAATATCTTTACACTGTATTTGTAGTTTTCATTTTGTAACTTTTTACAGTAAAAATCATAACTTTTTTTTTTTTTTTTTGGTGACTTAAAATTACCCATTATCAACTATGTATACAAGTTACAAGAATTGCTTACATTCGAACAACTGTTGGCTTGTATGTTTAGTGGGAGAAGCTGTTGGAGATGGGAGACAAGGTTAACGATGATCGTCTCATTGAACGAATGGCATTCCAGGCTCCGAACTTATGCTGCACCATCATGCACACGGTCAGAAGCAGAAGTTGCTTTAAATCTCTAAGTCTAATCCATGTGACGTCAAATCATTGTTGTTGCTCTCTTTTGCACTTTCTCTAGTTGTTCAATGTCATGTTTCCGGTTTACTCCTGGATGCGGTTTTCTAACTGTGGCTTAACCAGTGATTTGTTCAACCTCAGTATAACTGTGTCCTTGTATCTTCTTGCTATTCTTTTCAGACTGGAACCACAGGACCATCAAAGCCAGCCATGATTTCTCAGGACAACGTAAGTTCATAGAGTGCAGTGTATAACTGTGAAATGCATGGTGCCTAGACGCAGGCCCACGGCTATTCGATCCGCCTCGTCATCCAATCTGAGACCGCATTATAATTATCATTATTATTATTATTATTATTATTATTATTATTATTATTATTATTATTATTATTATTATTATTATTTTTACTACTATTGTTATTATTATTTTATTTTTTATTTTTTTTATTTATTTATTTTTTAGTTTATTTTATTTTTTTTCGCCCGAGGTAGAAATGATCCCTCAGGCTTTATTATTTTTATTATTATTATTATTTTTATTATTTTTTTTACCCGAGGTGGACATGATCCCTCAGGTGATACAAAAATTGTCCGGAGACAGAAATAAATGAACATCTGGAACGGTTACGTCTCCTCCAAATCGGGCATAACAAACGTGCCCCGGAACGCGACGGCGTTGAAGCGCTGGATAATTATTGAGAGCCGCTGAAACAGATAGCTAGCCTCTCGGTTGTCTCCGGATACGCGAGTCAGGTTTTGCCCCAGGTCAGATATGAAAGTGAGACGACTGTTGTTTATGGGCCCAGGGTTTCAAAGGCTAGGAGAATGAATTTGTATGAGTCTAGCAGTGTGCTGTATTTTGTGTTCTTTCGTGCTGCTGCTATTTCGGCCGCCGCGCCTGCCGTTACTGCAGAGGGATGGCAGCATCTAGTCACCAGGGTGAGGTGCTCGTCAAGCTAGCAGGCGAGCTCGATCACGTGAACCGATAGTGGACTTAAGTCATAACTTAAACTGGCTTTGACGGTTGTGTTGTTGTTCGAACTATTATTATTATTATTTTTATTATTATTATTATTATTATTATTATTATTAAAATAATAATAAAAATATTTATTTTTATTTTTATTGCCATTATTATTATTGTCAGTATTAAATAACTATAATAATCAAATATGAACGCATGTTTTCAAATAAATGCATTTTCAAATCCTATGATCTTTCTTGTTGTTTCTTGTGTATGTTGTAGTTCGTTTGGGCGGCTCGTACGATGGGTCGTCGTTTAATAATAATAATAATATTATTATTATAATAATAATTATTATTATTATTATTATTATTATTATTATTATTATTATTATTATTATTATTATTATTAGTCATCTCCGCAGAGCTCAGAGAGCGATGGCAATGTTCCGGAGAGACAGATGGCTTTCCGTCGTTGAAGAGTTTCCGAGATCCGGTGGAATAGGTTTGATGTTTCCACTCTCCAGTGGATTATGGATTGCGTCCGTTTTCCGGCGTCCCAACTCTAATCTGCACTGTTACCTTCGCTTCTTGAAGCTTCGCCGATTTCCAAGGCGACCGCTATAAAGGCATGGGTGCTATTGATGGTAGAGTATTTCACCCTCTTAGACATAGTTGCGCGTTCAGAAGCTCCGATTGATGTAGGCATTTATGAGAAAGATGAGACGTTGCATAATTATGTGTCTGGCACTTTCACGTCCCATGCCAGGAATCGTCCACGTGACCAAGGGATCAGTGTGACACTGTCTGGCCCCTCCTCTCTTCTCTTGAGAGGCCGAGAGGTCTTTCTGGGCGGGGAAATTTGCTCCGCTTAGCGCTCTCCCGATGACGTCGTTTAACATACTGTATGGTTGATGTTTTCCGAAGCCTCCTCTACAAACCAGTCCATGCAGCCCTCTTGCGTCGAGCAGTCACAGAGGGATGGCAGCATCTAGTCACCAGGGTGAGGTGCTCGTCAAGCTAGCAGGCGAGCTCGATCACCTGAACCGATAGTGGACTTGATTCATAACAAACTGGCTTTGACGGTTGTGTTGTTGTTGTTCGAACTATTATTTTTTATTATTATTATTACTATTAAAATAATAATAAAAATATTTATTTTTATTTTTATTGCCATTATTATTATTGTCAGTATTAGATAGGTCTAACTATAATCATAGTTGTTAAAAACGGTGAAATAAAAATAAAAAACGGAAAAAGCGTCGTTTTATCGAGAAAAAAAAACGAAAAAAACGAGAAAAAACCGAAAAGAAAATAATTTGACTTTGCTACATCTTTTACTGCATTTTAAAATTAAAAACCTTGTTTACACAATTTAAATAACATAACTTTATTAGTAAACATCAAGTAACAGTAATCTACAACAATTATTTTCTTTTTCGTAAGTTTGGTTTAAAAAGAAATTGAGAAATTAAAAATACTGAAATCTTATCAAATTTAAATTGTATACACAAGTCCACATAAATCCATGCTGACATGAACAATTAAAAACTATACTTTGTAAGTATAGACTGTACTTAATTAAAATTGTTAGGTCTAATTAGAATTCTGACTTATACAAGAACTTGATAAATTATGGAGTAATATCCGTCAGTTTATCAGTCAATCAGAGATTACTGAGTACAAAGACAACATTTCGTATTTTGGATAACTTAGAAATTCAAATAACTTTTATAAATTTTATTTCCTGTAACCTACTGTGCTGCTTATCTCTCAACTGATGACACTAAATAGTGACGTAAATTAGATGAATCCTTGAAAGGACGGAGAAAACGTAAAGGATATAAGAAAAAACTAAAATTAAACAAATAGTAACAGACAGTAAATAAATAAATAAAGTTACATACAAAAAGTAAAAAACGGAAAAAAACGTTACGAGAAATAGAAAACGAAAAAACGACGTTTTTTGGAAAAAAATAAAAAAACGAAAAAACGTTTCTTACAACTATGACTATAATAATCAAATATGAACGCATGTTTTCAAATAAATGCATTTTCAAATACTATGATCTTTCTTGTTGTTTCTTGTGTATGTTGTAGTTCGTTTGGGCGGCTCGTACGATGGGTCGTCGTTTGAGCTGTAGTGTTGCGTCTGGAGTGATGTTGTCCACAATGTCTTATGCTCATATGGCTGGGCTCATCTTTAATCTGTATGTGCCGCTGATGTTCTCTTCAACCGTCTACTTCATTTCCTCGCCGGTATTCTACAATTATTCGTTTGAGACGATATCAGTGGCATTAAGGTTACAATATTATTGCAGATAGATCATTTGTCTAGCGAACGCATTCATTATTCAGTGGGTGAGTCAGCCAGTCGGTTATTCATTCATTCAGTCAGTCAGTCAGTCAGTATTCAGTTAGTCGATCTGTCATTCTATCGGTCAGTCAGATATTGGTTGTGTCATATCAGGATTATCAGGTAATTGCCGTAAATGTACAGCTGTAGCTCAAATTAAGCAGCTAATTTCTATTTCCTAAGATACCAGTTGTTCAAATGCAAACTCTAGCTTAACTTGTATTAACTGAATCAAGAGTTATTAAATGGACATTAGGGTGTCCCACAATTTTTTTTGGAAATTCTTGGGTCTCTTAAGTTAGGACCCTTTGGGGGACCCCTAAATAGCATCTGAAAAAACGGAAAATTGTCCTCAAACATTATCATTTACCAAAGAACCTTTTTGACTGGTGAGACCCAAGAATTTCAAAAAATGTTTTTTGTGGGACACCCTTAATGGACATGTTTCATTGGTTAAGAATCTCTTCGATTGGACGAAAGAGGTGCAGCCGACCATTCTCTACGCTCCTCACATTATCATGGAAGAACTGAGACTGAGAATGACGGCCCAACTTAAACGATCCCGTCTCGAGCGAATAATCTTCTGGTGGGCCAAGTCAATTGGTCGCAGAGGATACATAGCCATTATAAGCAGGTTAATTGGAGTCATTATTAATTTCTAATTTCTATCGCACCAGTGTCAACTGCGCAAAGCCTCAAACGATGACGCATCAAAACCAAACTTTAATTTGGTCAATATCCAGGAAATCAGTTCAATAATGCAGAGTGGTAGGCTATGGTGGAAACGAGTTTGGAAAAGGTAAGTGCTATGCTCAGAGCAGAGCATGTTTCTGCATACTGACTCAATTTCTAACTTATCTTTAAGCTCACTTCATCATACAATGCAATAAAAATATCGACTGATTGATTGAATGACTTTAAACTCTTTGTGTCTCTAAGTTTGGTTTAGTCGCTTACATGTATGTCATTTAGTCCAAACTTGGGACTCTCCTCATTCAAACATTGCTTATTTACAGCAATATCTCACTGTCTCTCTTACTCTTAGCGTACTGATCTTCTGGATATAATCTACTGGTGGGACAAGTCCGGCCTACCATTAACTGTGCAGTGGCTAACTTACCTCAAAACAACTCAGTGACTCAGTGATTGACTAACTGACTGATTAATAAGCTGTGCAGTGACTGATTCACTTAGCATAAGTGTACTATACGCTATGTTCCGTAAGGAAGTAGCCCATATATTATTGTCACCTTACCTTAACATACCTTCTATCAAACACAAACACACATGGTCTTACAATGTCTTACACTACCTAACTGCTTCACTGGCTGACATGCTCTCTTGATCACTCACTGGATATTGACCAGTGGCGTAGACAGGTTTTAGCACCTGGGAAGCGAGCACATAAAAATGAACCCACTTATCAAAATAAAATAATTTCAATTAATTACATTCATCATGATTATTCGTATTTTTTGTATTTCAAATAGAAACACTTAAACACTCAAAAGGTAGTATGTCACGTGTTCTGGAACAAGTAACTGCCAAGGGGTTTCAAAAATAGTTTATGCAAATCCTTCCTTCCCAAAACCATAACTTGATACCTAAATAAACCTTTTAAGAACAACACGTTAAGAGAAACCATTGAACCAACGCAATGTCAACTGTGACGACTAAATTTGACGTCATGTCACATGGCGTCATGCAAGAGTAACGTTATGAAACAAAACCTATAATCTATCTATCTATAATGAAACAAAACCTATAATCTATCTATCTATAATGTGAGCAAACATTCCCGGGAAACGTCACCAAAGGAATTTTGATTATCTCTTCCCGTTTGAAAGTTATGCATTGAAAACCGCTATGTTGGTAAAATATCCACTCGGGCTATTGCATGGGGTATATGAAATTTGAAAAGGCTTTGAGCTACGTCTAAATTACAATACAATACAATACAATACAATTAGACATTTGTAACGCGCTTTAACAAGACAAGTCTTGCACGAGAGCGCGTAGTGTAGTCTCAAGATGTTAAATGTCGTTTTGTGCAGAGTAGTTTGTCGGATGATATTATTAAATTATCTTCAGTCTTGCTGTAACTTTGCATTTTTTATCAGAATAGCCAAGAGAAACTTTTTAGAGGTTGGCCATTTATATTTGAGAACCTTGGTCTTTTTGGGACACCATAATCTACTATCCGAAGATCTTTTTTTTTTTGGTTTTTACCTCAATAGTTCATGCCTTTATTTGCTCTCGCATAGACTATTGTAATTCCCTCTTTGTTGGCCTAACTAAAGTGCGCCTCTGCATCGGTTCTTAATGCAGCTGTTTGCCGGTCTCCCGCTAATATCTCTACATTCATGTTTGAACAACTACATTAGCTTCCTCTTGCTGCACGTATCCAGTTAAAGGTAGGCCTACTTGTCCTCATTTGCCGATCCTACCTGGGTCTTCCCCTAAAATTAATACCTCTGTGACTCCATAGTTACGTCAGTCCACCTCGGCTACTTCTCTTCGCCCGCTCCGCTCTTCGGATCGTCTTGGCCATTTTGTTCCTCGTGTGAGAACGGCCATAGCCCAGTCCCTTGCCTTTGCCTGCATTGGCCAGTTGCTATGGAATCAACTTCCCTCCTTAATTCGAACCACCATTAGGGTGGTGCTAAAAAACATTATTTTAGTAAATTGACAGGACACCCCCAGGTTATGTTCCTTTTGATAAACTAAGCTAGTGTGCAAAATATTATAAAACTATTCCATCGTTTAGGTGTGCCACATGAGATGACAAGTTTTTCAAATTTAGACAAGGATCGTAAGCACAATTGTGATGATATTATAAACTTTTTTCGTATTTTGTGTAAGTAAAAGTTAATGATAAATTGTTATGTTTAGGAGTAGAATAATTAAAAAGTACTGCTGAACATTATTCAACCTTGTCAGTTTGATTAAAGCATTAACAAATTAAAATATTTATTGGACCATTTTGTGACCGTTGACTTTTTGGGGTCCGGAAACTTTTTCGATGCTCAGACATCACCTGGAACAAAGCCTGCTTTTGACCTTCATTCTTGATCAGCATTTGATTTTATTCTGGAATCAGTGCCACTCGCCTTTCTGTCCTATCATTCACCATACTCTACCTTTCTTCAGTCTGCTGACACTGCAAGTAGATGCTGTTTTGTTTCCACGCATTTCTAACGCTGACCTTCATCCAGAGCTTCATGCTACTTGCGGACCGATAATATTCTTTGGGCGAGGTCTTTTAGTCTTTGGTGTTTCTGCCTCATCACCAGACTCAGAGTTTTCGACGCAGTCTTTATCACAGTTATCACGATCTGAGGAATCAGATTCAAATAACTCGGCTGCTGTTTTAACACCACTGGACTTGGACATTGGAGGAGTAGTAACAGATCGTCTCAATGTCTCTTGATAAATTCTGGCCTTAATTTCATCTTGTCTCTCTTTTGTTTCTCTTCAGCCTGTTTTTCAACTTGTTATCCACTTGTGCCATAGAACTAGACATCCTTCCATCTCCAAGCTGAACCTGCAGAAATGCTCTGTCCTCATGATTTTTATTTAACACTTCCGCATCAGAATTTGAAATATTAACTGTTTCTCTTATGATTCAACAAATCTTTGCTCTTTGACTTTCTGTGTTTCTCCACCTCTCGCCTTTTGTAAATTCCTCCACTCATCGTAGATCTTCTCAAGCTTCCTCCGATGCAGAGGATGAGTTTCCTCCCACCGCAATCGCCCGAAGTAAAGGAGATGGCGGGTGCAGCTGAGGAGCGACTGCTCCATCCAGTATTAAAGAATGAATGCCATGTCATACGTGGGTTATTTTCGCCAGTTGTGCAACCACGGTATAACCTCCGCCCAAGACTTTGAACTGCCTGCTAAGGACGTGAAGAACTTTATCTCACGTGTAATTTGCAAACGCTTGCCCTAGGTCTCACCTAACTGTATACCTGATTGTTTTCGTCCTCTAATGATTTAATTATTTAGCATTTCTTCTATTGCAACTGGTTGCGGTCTGTCAACCTGTCAGAATATAAAACGAATATCTATCTATCTCCCGATTGCATGTTGCGTTGTAGTCATAGGCGAGTGAGCTTTATTCCAAAAAGCTGCAACTGTTCCAATTGTCATGCATGCACTTTCACGAATAGTTTTGCCATTGCATTTTAACAAATGAAAAACCTGTAATGTCTGTTTTCATGAAAGCAGCCTTGCACTATTTATTTACTCGTCAGCCCCATTTTGTTCTAATTTATATATTTATTATTTAATAATTTATTTATAAAACTTACCGTCAGAGAATAAGGTATCCAACGATCCATGGTACATAACTCTCATCACATATTACAGAAATCAAATAATAGGCTACAGAAGTGTTTAACTTTCATCCAACTCCAGACAAAAATTAAAGAGTTGATTTTTACGGCTTAGATGACGCATAATGCTATATGCAAAATTTAAGTTGTCATGTGGCACCACCAAATAATGGAATATTTTAAAAAGATTTTGCATATGAGTTTCCACTACTAATACGAACAGAACTGGGGGATGTCTCAGGCATTATAAAAAAATTACTTTTTCATTCCACCCTAACCACCGTACTAACCTGTGGCCCTGCTACACCCTTTCGCTACCTCAAAACTTGTCTTTATTCTCGGGGACTTTCGCAATGGGAGCGCCTCTGATTAATGTGCACTGTGAGAGGCGCTTTATAAATTTTTAAATACAATACTATACTATAAAGAGAGAAAACGAATAAATGTTGGAAATGTTGAGATTTGGAGTCGACGGGATAGCTTAAAAATACTCTTATATAGAACTCGAAGTGAATAATTTTTAGAGTCTTTTGGCGGAAGTACGAAGTCGTACGCTGGGGCCGGGGAGCGTAGGGTAGCCACAAGGTGGCAATTAGTAAATACATTGTACACTACATATGATTATGAAAGGATTTAAAGACATCTAAGGACAACGTTAGCGCAGATTCTTACTGTATGAATAAACTGTGAAAAGGCCCACATTTTGGTGAATGGTCAAAGGGGATCGGCCGATCCCTCTGTTCTACCCCAGTTACGCCACTGATATTGACAAGAGGTGTTGTTTAATCTGTAGGCGTCCGATGCCCATCTGTTGGTCGCTGGCAAATGCTCTCGTTTACCAGAAAATCCGGACTATGCTAGGAGTGCAAAACTGTCGCGAGATCTTCGTCGCAGGCCAATCGAGAACCCCAAAAGTACTCGAGTTTTTCGCCAGTCTCAACCTTCCAGTGCTCGAGCTTTACGGAATGACGGAGTGCGCAGGTCGGACAATTACTATCTTCTATCACATTTGTGAATCTCAAGCAGTATGCGTATACCATGGTCGTCTTAACGGTAGAATGCTGCATCTATAATTCAACTAAAAGTGGGTTCGATCCTGCAGAGAATACTCTGTGCAAAGACCCTGGAAAGGTGTTTGCACGCACTCGTCTCACATTGAGATGACGGCTAATTTTGCTGCGACGTTCCATGCATTGACCAACATTAGCTTACCTTATTCCTTTCCCTAAAATACCTCACCTTATTCCTTTCCGTAAAATACCTTACCTTATTCCTTTCCTTAAAATACCTTACCTGATTCCTTTGGGGTCAACAAATTTTAGGCAGTTTTTGCCCCACTGCTCCCCTTGTCAACAACGGTCAAACATTGACAGACCCCCCTAAAAAATTATGTCAACAATCTCAGAAACCCCCCTACAAAAAAGAACACAATGGCTCAATATATGTAGAATCATTTTTTCAAATTTGTTTACACAAAATGCAATCTCGAATTTCAAAATATATGAGTTTAGTTTATTACCAGCTTTTTAGCAGTATTAAACATTAAGCACTTTATACATTTTTAGCATTACTTAATGTTTTCGCTACAAAAGGGTCTGTGTTGATTTATTGGAAAAATTGTTGACGTCAACTTGTACCGAACCCCCCTACCCCTTGTCAACAACTGTCAAACTTTTCCAAACCCCCTCCCCCTATTTTGTTGACATAATTAATGGACGACCCCTTTCCTTAAAATACCTTACCTAACCTTAGAGTGTCATATATGTTTAACTTTTGCCTTATCCATATTAAATCTTACATTCACATCGTTTACCTGCGATTATCTTACCTGTCCTTAATTTCACTAACCGTACCTCACCTTTCCCTACTTACTGTGCTTAACCTTACATAACTTTGACTTTTCTTACCTTACTAAATCTCGAAGACTGACGATTACTAGCGGTACAGCTTCTGTTCGTGTTGCGTCTTAGCCACTTGTTCCATCTAAATATATCCTTGTTCCTAGGTCCTGTCACGATGGCGATGATCCCAGGTATGTTCCGTATCTCATCCGTTGGGAAAGACATGGACGGCTGTTCCTCCAAAATCATGGAACCAGACAAGAACGGAATAGGTCGTGTAAGTAACCTCAAGTGATCTTCACGCCCTTCTGGTTAACTCCGATAGCATACCTGCGCAGAAAGTGCCTTCGCATTATAAACATAAAAGCTCCGTAGCTGAGCTGGAACCTCTGGAGTGTACGATCAAGCGGGTGGATTATTGCTTGCACGACATTTAGTTTCATGAGTCTTACAACCTGAGCTGTGAAAGGCTGAATGATTGGGTGAAAGGTAATCTATTTAAATGCAATGAAATTACTTCTGTAGCTCCTTTGTGTTAATGATTAATGTATAAAGCATACATCGATGGTCGCTTGAAATTGTAATCAACTGAAGGCATTGGTGCAATAACCAGGTAAGTGCAATTTTATAGTTTTCGGCAAAATGAGTTTGAATGTTTTTCGATCTTCATAAGCTTGCCGTTTAGTGCAGGAAATAGGTAATGAGAAAATTTCAAAAGTTTGAAGTGCAACTATGTGCAATTAATCAGAAACTCAATTTCCCACGTCCTGCTGTCACTAATTAATTAATTATATGCATCTTAAGAACAAACCTGGTTATTGCACGGAAACTTCCGTGTGGTGCTGTAGACTTATTTTGATGCAAGAATGAAATATGTGAATAAACCTGGTTATTGCACGGAAACTTACTTCGCTATTGCATTCGAGAAAGTATTTAACTGGTTTATGTTTGAGTGCAAGAATCAGGTTTGTTCATTTATATTATCTACTGCATACAACCGAGAGGTTTGGCTGTAGCTACGATCTTCTGTGCAATAATCGGGTTTCTTCACTTACCTGACTAATGCGCGAAATCGTGGCACACGAGCATATAATTTCTCAAGTCAGGTATGTAGACTTGCCTCATTATTCTCATACTTGCTCGCTCAATTTTAAAGATACCGAGCTGAAATTTACAGGATAAATGCGCCTATGTGTCCTGAGCATTTTAAGCTAACTTTCCCGATTTTCAGGTAAGTCGACTTACCTGGTTATTGCACCAATGCCTTCAACTGGTCTTAAGTGGTTGGAAGAAATGCGATTGGTCAGAAAACCAGAAATCAAGCTATAGACAAGTTGAAACAGACACGTTTAAATCTTAGGCCTGAATCACATTAAAGCACTAGCAGAACGGTTAGAGCCGTGCAGAAAGTTGTAATAGAATGATATACAGAGATAGAATGAGCGGAAATGGCGGTATTTTTAATAGTTCGTTAATTTACAGATTCGAATACGAGGTCGCCACGTCTTCATGGGTTACCTGAATCAACCAGAAATGACCAATGCGGCATTTGATAAGGGAGGTTGGTTCATAACGGGTGATTTGGCCAGGAGAGATGAAGACGGATTCCTATACATCATCGGAAGAGAGTCAGGTATGATAATCTGTTTGAGGTCAGATAATTGACGCGAGGTTAGCTACGTAGTCTCATGAATGATATTTTGGCTTAGATCCCTGTGAAGCTCATTTTTTTCAACCAAGTTAATGAGTCTCAGGTTAGCTTATTAGTTCCAGATAACCCAAAAGAAATACAAGCAGGGAAGAAGCATCGCCATAGTCCAAAAACGACTCAGTTGCAGGTCCTATGAAATAATCGCAAAAAATAGTTTTGATAGATGTGTTGCGTAGATTTAGTGATTGTGCAAAATAAGGCGACAATCCTTTCGGCATGTTGGCTATGTACCATTAGTTCCAAGAGTTCATTATGGTAATTGCACTTTATAAATTATTGAATATTTCTCCAAAAGCAAAGGTTAAAAAATAATAATATTCTTCAGTGAAACAATCCCGTTGACAATCCGCAACCGGTTACAGTGTACAGTTATGCAATTGAAACAATTCACAAGAACACAAATGACAGAAAACATAAATCTTAACTACTAACAGAACAGACAGCCTGCAATTACAAAATATATGTTAAGCTTTTGTGTCGCTTAATCCTTAGACTCGGTGACTTTGGAAAATGGCGAGACAATACATTCAACACCGATTGAGATTATGGCTCGAGACGCTCTTCCGTTCATTCGAAAATGTATGTTGGTTGGAAACGGCAGAGCCTACTTAGCCATGCTGCTGACGATTAAGGTAAGACTCTCATTGAGCCGTCAGGATTACTCTGCATGTTTCATGATAAAAGCCGTAGTCTAAGAACAACTAGTGTTTCTTTAAATACTTGCACCATAATAGGCAGTCGATGGTTTCAATTGACGTATGGCAAGGAAGCTCATGATAATTATAAATATTATAATTCAATATTAATAATATGAACGAACAGAAATGTTTGTCGTGTGTGTGTGTCTGTGTGCGTGTGTGTGTAATGTGTATGTAAATACTTGCACCATAATAGGCAGTCGATGGTTTCAATTAACGTATAGCAATGAGGCTCATGGTAATTATATATATGTATAATTTAATATACATATTTATAATTAATTATATTGTTTGAAGTCAAGAAGATAAACCTCAGTCGCATCTAACGCTAAGAGAAATCGCTTGAAAGATTGGCATTGCAAAAACTTCCGTGCATGAAATTGTTAAAAATATTGAAATTGTTAAAAATAAGACGTGGCTTAAAAAGTTTTAAGAAACGTCTAGCCACTGAATTTAACAGAAGCCAACAAGCATGCACGGCTGGAACGTTCATTTATTCATTATTAATTCATTACAGAGATTTGTAAGGCGCCCCTTCTTGATTATCTACTCAGGAGCGCCTCCGATCCAAATTTGGCTAAGGAGAACAGTCTTGAGATTAGAATAGAACGTGGTCGGAAGGGCTCTAGGCATTATGCGTGGTGCCAAAGGGCAACTGTTAGATCGCTATCCTTTCATGGTCAATTTTACATGGTTTACGGACGAAAAGTTGTTTACCATCGCTACAAATGAGCATGTGTATACTGCCGCCGGAACTGTGAAGAAAAGCATATCGGCAGTTCGTTTGCTTCCTACTGGCTCGACATTCAGTTGGACAGTCATGGTTTCGGTCCGTGTATTGGCTCTTGCTAAGACGGAAATCCATTTAATAGAATCCAAAGTAAAAATAAATGGAGCTCATTACCGAGATAGTTTGCTGTCGGAAAAATTTTCTGATATCCGGCGATATTCGGATTATTACACAATTCAACAAGATGGCGCTCGAGCTCACCGATCTCGTGAAACTGTTGAACTGCTGACAAAGGAGACTCCGGAAAGCATACCTCCTAATCTTTGGCCGCGAAGCAACCCGGACTTAAATCCGGTTGATTGCAAGATTTTGGGAATATTGCAAGAGAAGGTTTACAAAACAAAGATCAGAGACATTTTAAGATCTGCGTGAGCGAATCGTTAATGCCTGGGAGAAATTTGATACCGTTGCGCTATCGCAATTGAGTATTTAGCCAGACTGGATTTCACCTTAAACGTCTCTGTTTCGATGTCACCTCAACGATTAGATTAAGGAGATGCTGGCATAAGTAGTTAGCTAAATTCTGTAGCTTGTATAGGCCTAATACATACCATGACTTGATCATTGTCTAGATGCATGTTGACCATTTGATTAACAATTGAATTGTATTAAACCATTTAATATATATATATATATATACTTATCTAGCATGGTTTGTGGGGGACTGAGTACGTAAACGTAATTGTGGGGTCCTGTATATGTATATATTAGGGTGTCCCAGAAATATTTTTTTTCGAAAGTTTTTATGGAGTCCCTCTAAAAAGTTTCTTTATGGTCCCATAATAACACCTGGAAAATTTTATGAAATTTTAAAAATATTTAGGGGTCCCGCAAGACGCTCACATTTTCCCCATGTTGGCATAATTTGCGCCGGACGTGTCCAATTTATTAATGCTTTTTGACACCGACCTTTGATCCCATGATAACATGTTTAATACTATATATAAATGACTGATCCAGGGTGGTTTGTGAGGACTTATATGCATACCGATCGCGGGTGGTTTGGGCGGACTTATATATATATATATACCGATCGCTGGATAAGTATATATATGAGATCCTGAGTGGCCGAGTGGGTTTGTGGCCCGCTCGTCACGCCGGCGGCCCGGGTTTGATTCCGGGTCGGTCGGTTTATCAGAGATTAATTTCTCGGATCTTTACTGCGGGTGGCTCGGTCGCAATTTAAACGTGGAGTACGAGGTTGCTTTCTGCCTCCGACACTAATCATCTTCGATATGAAAAAGTGTCGTTAAGCCGAAACAATTAATTAAGTATGTATATAAATAAATAAATATATATATATAATACCGACATGTTTAGTCCTCTGTTTGCCTGCATTTTCTGTGTGTATCAATCCATATTTATGACTCCGTTTAACCCTATGTGTCACTCCGAGTATGTCTGTACCTTTGCTTGTGTCTATCTTCCTCTCCAGACGGTAGTGGACTGGCAGACGTTCGAAGTATCGAATACCTTAACTCCGGATTCACGACAGTGGTTTCAGAAGCTGGGATACGAAGACGAGACCATCGACCGGTTTCTGCAGAATCCGGATAAACGAATTCTCAACAAAATCCAGGGGATTTTCGATCGATTAAACGCCAAAACAGCTCTGCCATCTCACAGAATCCAGAAATGGACGATACTACCTCAGGACTTCACCATTCACGGCGGCGAATTAAGTCAGTATTGTGTTGCATTTTGCTGTAATGCATTATCCTTTATGTTGTTGCATATAATAAATAATAATTTTCTTCTTTTATTAATTTAAGTTGACATGTACGCAGTAGGATTACATAACACAGTAGTAACAGACGATGACAATTTTAACAGGAGTCGAATTTTACTGTATGAGAGCCGTGTAAGTCGCCCATCTCAACCACTGCTCATTTTACCAACGCCATATGGCGAATGGAAGGCTGAGTCACCCTTCCTACTCGATGTTCTGCTCTTCACGCCAGTGATGTTACCATTTTTCTGTCGCCGCCCTTCCCAACAAGATAACACACCACATTACCACCCTCATTTGCGACGGTTACTGTGTAGAGTTCTTCAGCAAGTCATTCGCTAACGGTGGTTTTCCACATCCGATTCAGATTTCATTTCGCGAATAATAAATCATATAGAACTAAATTAATTTAGAAAAATTGTAAATAATTATAGGAATAAATGTGGTAGCAATGACAATAATAATTACAGCGATGATAATAATTTTCTTCTCTGCATATGTTTGCAATATCAGGGATTGAATCTTCATTTAAAAATACTGACAATAAGAATAACCATAAAATAATCATAATCATCATCGTAATCATAATTATTTATACATGTATTGTACATCAGCGATTCAGCGTCAGTTTCCTCTGAGTGTCCTCTGCTATGATGGTGCTATATATATTACGGATTAAAACTGAAATTGCAACTGTATAAGAAATGTTCTGGTGCTTTTTAAACGAAAATTAATTTCAGTATTGTTCTGCTATGGCTTATTTTCAGCTTGGATCCTAAACATCCGGAGGTATTTCATTGAGGAGAAGTACGCTGAAACTATCAACTCTATGTATATTGAGAAATGACGACATAAACATTCATATTGTTTAGACAATGGCTTTTAGGAGTAAGATATAATTATCTTTCTGCTAAGCTTACGACGCTTAACTCTGCTTACGCATGCGATAATTGAGAGACAACGATTCAGGTCTTTTGTCCACGTTGGACAAACGTAAGGCTCCAATCTTGGAAACAGTGAGTGAGCTCTATGCATCAGGTTGTGATATTGTATAATTGACGTTGCGGTTTATCTGGTAATGCACGATGCTGCTACCATGGGATCACATTTTCTCCTATTTACAATATCTTTCAAATAATAAGATTATTTACCAAATAATCTCATAGCATAATAAGAATTCTACTACTCTCCAGTAATCGGATCGCATCGGTCTCCCTTAAGGGCATTCAGACTAGAGAGTATCAACATACGATCAATTTCTAGCGGAGTTGAGTCGTGCTTGTGACACGTGTTCCTGCAGAAATAACCTAATAGACCAGAGCATACGAAGAGACCCATGTACATTGTAGTAATGTACAGCTAATCGTGGTGTAGCCTAGTAATGTGCGGAATAGCGATGTCCTCAAACGAAAAATGTCTATCTAGTCTATATTCTTCTGCGGTTTCCTCACCTTTTGAAGGCCCACGATGATGATTTTCGTGAAGATGACGATAACTTTGATGCGTTTGATGAATTAAAGCACAACAGATTACACCAGCCACGACGAAGTATATGCATGGTGATGATGATGATTTGCTGTTGTTCACGATGATGAAAAGCGATAATGGTAGTAAGGAAAACGACAAATCGGCAATATTGGTTCATGACGATTATTTTACTGTCTTAACAGCAATCATCGATTTATACTCATACAGTGTTTATGTTGCGCTATGACTTGTGGGGCGCGGTGGTGTAGGGGTATGTTCGGTGCCTTGCAGCTGGAGGGTTGCGGGTTCGAATCCACCTCAAGCCGCCGCGTACGGACCCTGGACAAGTCCTTCACTCGCAATTGCTCATGCGCTTCGGCGTTAAACTCCGATTCAGTGTCCGCGCTGTAGTCGGGAGCGCCTCTGAGTAGAAATCTTGAAGGGGCGCTATATAAATATCTGAAATGAATTAATGAAATGAATGAATGAATGACTTATAAGAATAGGCGTAGAGAAGCGATTAGACGACACAAGACCTGGCTAGATTGTATGGAAGCTGATTGAAAATGAGGCTTCACAAAGAATGTGACGGATCTTGTTCATTTGTCCTTTCGTTATTGTATTGAAGGACGCTTGATAGCATGTTCGCCCGCACATAAGGGCAAGAGGGGCATTTGCCCTCCCCAGGAAAATTGACACCTGTTGTTTTAACTATTACTTTTTTGGTGTTTAACAAATTTCTTTGCACTAGAGCACTAATGATACTAATGATTCACAAAGTGAAGCTGATAAATTTAACTCTAAGTAAGAATTAAAAAAATATATACAAAAAATACCCATTTTTAAATTCCTGTCTTGCATTTTCCAAGCTCTTGCTACAAAATTTAACCGTCACCATTGTGTTTTGCCTCTCCTGGAAAACTATCTGCGGGCGCCAATGTTCGATAGTGTACTGTCATTCGAGCTGTCGGAGGTTCAAATCCCCGACAAGGCAGACATTTGAATTGAGCTTTCTGCTCCATCTGCATCTCATAGACAACTCAGATCTGATAAGTAGGCCTACACTGACCCTAAATTGCTGGCCCGAAAATTAGACTGCGAGAAAGAGAACTGGCCACCCACTCTCATATGCCAAGGCTAAGCAAATGAAGTCGCTATCACTTCATACCCATGGCTGCCTGGACTGATCTTCTTCTTCTATTGTATTCAACGGCAAGTTATCTCTTCTCTTCCTCTAATAAAAAGCAGTATTTTTTTTCAGTAACACATTTGGCAACTCTATCTTCCAATAAGATCTCTACTCCACTCTGTCCTTTGTTATCCTCGGTGTATATCACTCTTACTCCTTCGCTCATGAAGTCGCCTCCTTCCTTCCATCTAACCTCAGCTAGTCCCAGTATATCCAGCTTAGCTTTTCTCATTTCTCTGACCACGTTTGCTAACTTTCCCGGTCTCTTCATCGATCTCTATTCCGTGTTCCGACTCTTATTTTCTCTTTACAAGGGTTTCTCCGACATCTCGAAACCCTTAATAAAGCAGATGAACTTAAAAGACAAACCCAGGAAAGTTCAACTTTTTCAAAGACAACGAAACGAGACATCCAGGTGTTCTATTATTGTTTCATAAATAACCGTGACCTTATTGTTGACACCAAACATCTTATTATTCTACGTCACAATATTTCGCTTAAGAGTTACCACGGTAATTATTTATTTTCCCGTGATGACGTTACGATCTGCTTCGCAAGCATATTAAAAGTCTATACATTTTTGGCTACAGGAAAACATACGAAATAATACGGAGATTTTAATAATTAGGCCTATGTCGGAAACGTTGAACCGCACAGATGAACAGGTTTGTGAGCAAATTGATATAGCCTAAAGATATATCTTCATGAACACAATATGAGTCAAGATAAAAAAAATTGGTAAACTGAGCTCCATGCTGGTCGCATATCGACCTCTGCATCAATATCTAGCGTAACTCATTGATTTGATGCTGACATGATTTTCAAGAGTGTTAGGCCTATGTGAAACAGCAGTTATACATTTCAATGATTTTGTATGCGTGATTTTCCATTTTGACTGTATAGCCTGACCCTTGTAAAGTAATCAATTATATCGCGAGAGAGTGAGCGATAATCTAGCTATTTCATCGTATCGTATTTTATCTGAGAATTTGAAAAGCGCCTCTTACAGTACTAACTGTTAAGAGGCGCTCTCAGCGTGACAGCCCGAGGAAATAAGAAAGTCTTCAAGCAACGAAGGGATGAGGGTGGGACCCCGACTAAAATCTTACTACGGATTAAGGGAGAGATATCATTCCACATGGAAAGACACAGTATTGCAAAGGCATGGTATTGGGCAGTGGCAGTCCATGCCCGGGGAAGTAGGAGATCAAGTCGATCGCAAATCATATAGCTTCTCTCTCTCTCTGTCTCTCTGTCTCTCGCTCTCTCTCTCTCTCTCTTCTCTCTCTCTGTCTGTTTCTCTGTCTGTCTGTCTCTGTCTGTCTCTGTCTCTCTCTGTCTCTCTTTCCCTCTCTATCTCTATCACAGTAAGACTCTAATCACGGAATAAGTGAGTGAGCTTTGTGTATTAGGTTGTCATATTCAGCACTTTTCGTTGCGGTTCTATATGACCCAGCCGACAATTAAATATGTAAAATGTTCGATGCCACTGCCATTATGGTTTTTCTTTAATTAAATATTAAATAATAATATTAAATATATAAATATTTCAGCTCAGTGTTTACATTGGAGGAATTAGGAAATATCCCGAGCCCAACCAAGCATTTTTAGACAGTGGTGGTCAAGGACTAACACAGCTAATGTTCACTAAGGAAAATGTGGTGAAACTGCTGAAAAGGTTAAAAACTGACAAGAGTCCAGGAATAGATGAACTACATCCTAAATTCTTAAATGAAGTGAGGGAGAAATTGGAGAGGCATTAGCACAGATCTTTAATACATCGATACAGACTGGAGATGTACCATAGAAATGGAGAGATGCTCTTGTAGTGCCATTGTTTAAAAAAGGAAATAGAAGGGAACCATGTAACTACAGACCAGTCAGTTTAACCAGTGTTGTGTGTAAGGTCATGGAGAGAATTGTTAAGGATAATATAGTGGAACACTTGAATGAGCATAATATTATTAAGGGCAGTCAACACGGAATTAGTAGAGGTCGCTCGTGTTTGACAAATCTTCTGGAATTCTTTGAGGAAGTCTATAAGAGGATAGATGAGGGAAAGCCTGTAGATGTAATTTACTTAGATTTTGCCAAGGCATTTGACAAAGTACCTCATAAAAGACTGGCCAAGAAGTTGCAAGCATGCGGGATTAGAGGGCAGGTACTAGCATGGATTCAAAGCTGGCTATCAGGAAGAAGACAAAAGGTGGGCATAGGTGACAAACATTCTAGCTGGACGACAGTGCTAAGTGGAGTGCCACAAGGATCAGTGCTTGGGCCATTGCTGTTCGTACTTTTTATTAATGACATAGATGATGGGATTTTATCTAAAATTTCTAAATTTGCAGATGATATCAAACTATGTAGAGCAGTGGGAAATGAAAAAGAAGCTGAGATACTACGGGAAGATCTAAGAAGAATGTTCAGATGGTCACAGAACTGGCAGATGCTCTTTAATGTGGACAAGTGCTCAGTGATGCATATGGGGAAGAGAAACAGCGAGTTTTCATATGAAATGGGAGGTATGGTGTTGAAAGTGAGTGAGGAAGAAAGGGACTTGGGAGTGATTATGCACAAGAGTGCAAAACCCTCAAGGCAATGTGCTGAAGCACAAAAAGGCTAACTCGACTTTAGGCATGATAAGAAGGACAATAGTCACCCGAGACAAGGATACAATATTGAGGTTGTACAAATCACTGGTTAGGCCTCAGTTGGAATACTGCATCCAGGTATGGAGTCCCTACCTGAAACAGGACATGGAAAAGCTGGAGAAGGTGCAAAGAAGAGCTACAAAAATGATTTGGGGCTACAAGGACGTGGGCTATGAAGAAAGGTTGAAGAGGTGTGGACTAACAACATTGGAGAGAAGGAGGAGCAGAGGAGACCTAATTGAAGCCTACAAGATTATTACTGGAAAGGAGGCAGTGCAGAAGGAGAAGTTTTTTGAATTAGCTCCAAACAAGGCAACTCGGGGACATAGGTATCAATTATTGAAGAAACGGAAAGGGACATTAGGGCAGAAATTCTTCAGTGCAAGAGTTGTAGATTTGTGGAATAGTTTGAATGATAGTACTGTCTCACTGGACACCATCACAGCTCTTAAGAAGAAGCTAGGAAAATTGGGCTATTAATCATGTTCCAGGTTAATTGCAGTTGTTCTAACACAGACTAAACGTCTTCTGAACCACTTAAAACCCATGTTATGTAATGTTATGTTATGTTAACGCAGAATACGCAGAGTAGAAACATCAATATCCCTATGTTACAACAATCCTGCGTGCCTTATGCTGAAAACTTTACATTGCAGAAAATCGTTGACCGATATTTGGGTCAATTTAAGAAGACTCTTGACGATAAACAGATGAATACGCTGATGGCAAAGAAGGCTTCAGAGAATTGCCTGTGGCTGAAAATTGCCTGCGAGGAAATGAGAGTCTTTGGTGAATTCAAAGCAGTTACGAAATTAATCGAGCAACTACCTGACAGCTTGCCTAAGTAAGTAAAAACACCGTGTTTACGTAAAGGTTTGAAACAACCTACCATTTTTGCCGATTAGTATGCAACAGTGATGTAGTAGGCCATTTCGAGTTCGGCCAAAGACAAATTTCTCAGAGTTGTAAATGGTTTAGAAAGCTCTGGCGTGGGCAATCGCCAATGCTTCTAAATCCGACTACATAATTCTTAAGCTAAATCATGCGTTGGCTCTCAGTGCAACCTAGAAATAATCTCAAAGATACAGCTGCTTATAGGAGATAATGCAGTGTTATTTTAGTTCCTGAGAATAGAATAGGAATAATAATTATTTTAAATTCGTTGCACGGAACAAAAACTGGAATAAAAATATAAGTCTGGAACGAGAATAGAATAGGAATAAAAATTGCAATATTTTTCTGGGACGAGAACGGAATTGAAAAAATATTTTTTATTTTTAATAGCTAGGCGGAATGAGGGCATTCACATTGTCCGTAAAATACTAATCTCATAAACAGGTCAAGACAGTCTTTTGTGTGACAGTCTGATTAATCGTTCATGTTAGACATTTCTGTGAGAACTGGAAGTGGAAGTGGAACTAGAAATAAAAATTTTCTGGAAGTGGAATTGGAACTAAAATTATTTCTAAATAGGAAGTGGAACTAGAACAAGAACAAAAATTTATTTATAAAGAAGAACTGAAACTAGAACAAAAATGATGACAGTGGAATAGAATAAGAGCAGGAATAGAAATTAATTCTGGAACTAAAATAACACTGGGAGATAGCAATACTGTTTACCGCAAAATGATGACTCAGAAACATTATATTTATCGTAAGATTGTTTTGGGAGGCAAAGCACTGTTGTTGGAATACCCTATTTACAATACATTACCTTAACCTAATGTAACGTAATGCAATTCTTCGAAAACTTCTGCTGTGCAAGGTTTCGAAAGGCGTTATTTAAATAGCAGAAGACATGTTGATGCTGAATTTGCAGACTGCTCAAACACGTCGTCGAACGACTGGAGAAAGAAGCAGACAAGGTTCTGCTCAAATCCACCCTCTGTCTTCTCGAAGTTTCAAAGGCTGGTCTTCTGGAAAACGAGTTACGCGGATTGATG
Source organism: Aporrectodea caliginosa (assembly GCA_020284085.1). Lineage (NCBI taxonomy): Eukaryota > Metazoa > Annelida > Clitellata > Crassiclitellata > Lumbricidae > Aporrectodea > Aporrectodea caliginosa. Next base: position 2,496 of record JACEVL010000536.1, on the reverse strand, counting down.
GTAGACAAGGAAAACCTCTTCTACAAAAAAGGACAGAGTGAGTCCTCTGCTGACAATTACTACCACTCATGACTTTTAACCAGTGTAGCAATGATCCATAGCAGTTACTTGAAGGGCTGTCACTGTCAGAGAACTAGACTCTTGAACAGCTAGAACTCGTCATGACTTGGCGAACCAAGTAATTGCAGAATCGATTGCATTTATTGGTGTTGAAGTAATTTACAACGTTCCGAACGGTGTTACATACGGTAGATCTTTGGCTTAGAATCCTTAGATGTTGAAATTTAATTTATTATTGTAAGTCCTAACAAATTAACATAATGCTGATCATATAAATATATTGACACATTGCTAATCGCATATATACCCGATATACATATATCTGAACATTGTTATATAAACACACTGGAAGGTAATCACATAATAGGCCTACGTACAGGTTTTATGGTATTTCTGACACATGTAGAGCCAATCGAGATGTGATGTAGCTCTGTTGAAGGGCCAAGCGTTTGAATCTTAAAAGCTCTGTGTTCGGGGTTTAAATTCGGGTTCTTTGTAAAACTGGCAATTTGTCGTTCTGTTCTAAGTTGTGATCCATCTTGTCATATCCTTTAACCCGAGGACAGCAGGGTTAAAAAATCAACAGTACATTGGCTCTATATATACCCCCACCTATATATAAGGTTGTAACGGCACTATATAAATAGCCAGATACTGTACATTCTTACCTTGAGAAGTCTCCATTTTCAGAAATGAGTGAGAATGAACGTGACACTATTCTGCCAGCTGGTGAATGGGCGCTTATTTACCACCAGTTGAAGTACTTTCTTCGCCCATATGGGAACAGCAGTGAAGGGCGATTGGACTTTTACCACCGGACTCTCAGCAAGGTAGTTCGAGAAATGTAAGTCTGCTGAATTAAGACAAAGTCTACCGTTCATGTCTTTTGCAAAAAACTTGATTCATTTCTTTTCCTGAACCGTAATTTACTATTTCTCTTTTTTAACCATTTCGGTGGCTTTCCTATCTTCTGTTAATTACTTCCTTATAAGGTAATTTGCAGGCCACACGTTGAGAGCGGGAGCGAGACGTAGAAATGATGAAGGTTTTTGATAACATAACTTTGGTTTCGATAGTTTGTTGGGGCTTTATTCCACTGTCTAGTGCATTAATTTGTTATTTATTACTCATTTATTTTCCCTTTTCCCCTTTGGTCAATGTCGGGTGTGGTATATTATTGTCATATTGTCAGTCTTTTCCTATTCGTTCAGATTTGATTGATGTGTGCTTTCAATGCCCAGGTATTTGAGCGTGGACGGAAAAGAGGAACAAAGGAATGACAATAAGTACAAATGGTGGCATAGAAAGCTGGCTAACTATTTCGCCAAATGCAGAGCGACAACTGAATCACTAAGTAAACCTACTTACATGAGAGGAGTCGAGGTATGACGGAAAAGAATTTATAATACTCTGTTTTAACTACTCTGCAAATAATCGAATAATAAGTAGGCTACTCTTTGTTATTCGTATCTGCTACATCAGTCATTTGATATCCTACAGCACCTATGTATGGACCTAAATACCAACTGTAAACTTGAGGCAGATAAGCAAACTGCAGCACAAACAGGACAATAGCAATTTATCAATGCACACATTTCAATTATGGGTTCGCTATTATGCTGTGAAATGGACCAATTGCAATGAAGAATCCGTAAATGTTGTGATATGCATGCGCGCGCTGGTACTTGAACACTGTTAATTGTATTGTATTGTATTGTATTTAAACATTTATAAAGCGCCTCTCACAGTGAACACCAATCAAAGGCGCTCCCAGTGCGAAAGTCCGCGAAAATAAAAACAAGTTTTGAGGCAGCGAAAAGATGTAGCAGGACTACCGGATAGTAGGCCGAAGTATTGAGTCACAAAGGTATTTAGGGGCAAGACCTAGATAGTAGATACGATCGGCAAATGTGGACAAGTGCCTTTAACTGGATGCGTGCAGTAATGGGAAGCCAATGTTGTCCAAACATGAATATAGAGATATGGGAGAAACGAGGCAGACGGGCAATAAGTCTGGCAGCTGCATTAAGAACCGATTGCAGAGGGGAGAGGCGCACTTTAGGGAGGCCAACCAAGAGGGAATTACAATAGTCAATGCGAGAGCAAATAAAGGCATGAACTATTGAGGTAAAAACCAAAGAAGAAACAGATCGTCGGATTGCCTTCAGGCGTCGGATATGGTAATAGCAGGAGCGGGTGAGATTAGTAATGTGGTCAGAGAAGAAGAGAGAGCTATCAAGAGTGACACCCAGGTTACGAACAGAGGTTGAAAAGGCACAGGAAGGAAACTTTTCGTCCAAAAGGGAATAGTCAATCTTAGCAAGTTGCTGGCGCGGGTGACAAACCAGATCAATTATTTTGGTCTTAGTTGAATTTAAGGAGAGCCGGTTTGAAGACATCCATGCGTGAAGGTCCTGAGAAAGAGCATCAATGCAA